>CAKAKR010037401.1:0-47171 GCA_916700685.1 Adelosebastes latens
TGTGTGTGCGTGTGTTTAATAGCCCACAGCTGAAGGATTAGCAGTGTAAACATGATTAGTCCACAGTACAGTACAACAACTGATCATTGGCCCAAGTGGTGGACACACACACACACACACACACACACACACACACACACACACACACACACACACACACACTGCACCCAAAATCAAATATTAGCCCAAACATAAATAATTTCCATGGAAACAGCTACAAGGTACAAGCTGTCATCTCCAGCAGCAGAGCAGTTCTCTGCCACTCTGCATGGTGCACACACACAGACACACGCACGCACACACACACACTTGCTACAATAACAACAAATTATTGTTGAGGAAAAAAAGGTCAAAAACAGCAGAGGTGATTGTTAAAACCTAAATTGTTTGCACACACAAAGATATAAACTGCAATGACAATAAAATGTCAGAAAACATTTTCTCCTCTACTGTTTTATTTCTTCCTCTCCTCGCATTTCTCCTCCGTCCATCTCTCAACCCTTTGTGCCTCCTTCCTCTCCTTTTCTACTCTATTTCTTCCGTACTTTGTACCATTCTTCACCCTTCTCTCCCTCTGTCCCCAAGTTCTTCCCCTCCGACATCAGAGCTAAACAAGCTAGGTATAGTGTTTCCTCCCGCAAGAGACGAGTGCAGTGAAGCTTTGGTGTGGCAAATAGAAAGTGACAATACATTCATTACTTATTCCCACTCTTCTTTCCTCTCACTCTGGCTCCAACACACACACACACACACACACACACACACACACACACACACACACACACACAGTCCACCTCTTGTACATACTGTCAACAAGCTCCCTCATCAAGGGCAGCAGGAAAATGTGGACCATTTTACCAGGTTTCCTATTCAACTAAGACCAATCTTTGACATCACACGAGTGCCTATATGCATAAAACCACTGTAACAAACAGACAGCCTTCTACACTGCAACAAATGGAGGACAATCAAACTCCAGATTGGTTCACCAAAATGTTATTTTGTTGCACTACTGTGTGAGTGCAGAGCTAAATCCGTGTCTGCCTGTGTTTTCCAATGTGCCACATGTCTTGACCAAGCCCCCAGGAAGTGCGCCGGGCATCGAAGCAGATTTTCGTAGTGGCCAAACGACGGTACTGCAACTTCCATGTCCGTCACGTGATGCCATTGGGCCCAAAAATACTTTTTCCCATAGACTTACATTGGGAAAGAGACGTCTGTAAATCAGCGGATCTTTTTTTTTTCAGGTAAATCCCAGTAGGAACACTTGAATAGCCCTTATTCAAATCATTCCTCAGAGTTTTTTTCCTTCCTCCGTTCGTGTGAATGAGACCCAGCCCGAGGCTGTAGTGACGGCTGGGAGGCGGAGTTAAAGGAAACGCTACTGCGCCTGCTCTATGGGCCCAATGGATGAGGAAGATCACCGGAAGATCCAGGTACTTCATCACTCGGCAGTCAAGGTTTTTTTGATTCATGCACCACTGAGCAACTTTCATAAGAATGAACGGGAACCCGCCTCCGACGGTGTATCCAGTCCTCTTTATACATCCATGGTCTTGACAGCTACCATGTCTTTAGGTTCCAAATGGACATTAGCAGACACATCATCATATAATCTACATGCAGCATATTCATAAACTGTATTTGTAAATGTAACTTTTTGACCAAAAAAGACCCACATGGACCTCATTCGACCCAAAACACATCTGACTCCAGTTTATACTTAATTCCCCAGATGAGTGTTTCCTCTGGCAGTCTTAAAAAGTGCTCTCTTTATTCTCTCCTGTGTTATGCAACCACGGATTCTTGCACTGCTGAAGTGCTATTGAGTGACGGAGCTATTTGCATAACAAAAAATATGCAAATGAAATTCACAAGCAAAGCAGTTTTCCCCCTAAATTAAAGGCAGAAGACATGGCGCTCAGCTGTCAGTGGGAAATGACCTGGTGACCAACTGAAAGAAATACTTTTTTTGGTTTTCACTACGCTTGTTTTGTTTGACAATAGAGAGTCTATCAAAGCTTTCATTTTTGCGGCAATTTTTTGCACCAATACAAACAATTTAATATCAGACATGTGAGGCAGGTTGCTTAAATATCGTGGACTGCTCTGCCTCTGAGAGGAGAGGAGACAACACCAGATTGCACTGCTGCACCAAATCTGTCTAGCACCCAGTAAAACACACTGATAGTGTGAGAGTGTTACTGCATGCATATCTGTGTCTGTTATATATGTGTTGATGTCCATGCAAACACATACGGTATCTACGTACGTGCTGTTTGGTCGACAAAGAAAGACTGACTAAGAGGCAGGTAAATGTCATTGATTTCGTAGCCGACTGCGTCTCAAGTTGCGGTTACCATAGAAACAGATAAAGTATGTACAGTAGCCTCTCTATCTGTGTGAATGAGCCATACCATAATACTCCAAACTGGTGTGGGTGGACAGGCACCACAGACTGCAGGAGTCTTTTCACAGCGGAGCACAGAGCTCCGTCTGCATCTTGCTGCTTTCAGATGACAGGAACAGATTCTTCCCAAAGACATTATTTTTTTAGTATGTGGTTCGAGCTGCAGATAGGAGACCTTCACTGTCTACGCTCAGTATGTTTATGTTCTTCTAATTCATGATTAGAAATAGAAGTGTTTTTCTGACAAAACTGTACTTTTCCATGGGAGGGAAAGGATACTGAAAACAGCATTTTGACCATCACACAACATTCTTAACTTTCCACAGAGCGATCCAATTCAGCCATTCACTGAGGCTTTTGGTGTTACTATACTATCTTTTCATGTAGGTGTTGAGACAACAGCAACAGAAAGACACATCACATAGACCAGTGATTCTAAAAGTGGGGCCCGGCACCCGCAGAGTGCCAAGGACCCCCAGGGGTCCGTGAAATGATTTGCTATAAATTATAAAATTGTGCCGTATCATTAAAAAGTGCATTTCTACAGATGGGGACCGTTTGTGCCAATACAACAAGCATATTGTGTCCATTACTCCCACCCACGTTAGCTCTGAGCCAATAGAAACTCTGACATGATTATGACACATCACGTCAATCTGTCATGAATCAGGCACTTCACTCAGCGAGCCTAACGAGCGTGTATTTCTGTTTATCACTATGAAACAAGTCTGGAGTATCTAGGTTGAAAAATTTGATAATACAAATAGTTACAATGGCATCTAAGAGTACAAATTGTCGGGGCCCCCTAGTAGCTCACCTGGTAAAGCGGGCGCCCCATGTACTAAAGGCTGAGTCCTTGCTGCAGCGGCCGTGGAGTACAAATTTTTAGTAAGCATTATGCTTAATCGGTGTTACGATTACTGTAACTATCCTTGGAAAATGTTCTCCCCTGTAAGGGGTCCCTGGCCCCAAAACGTTTGAGAACCCCTGACATACAGCACCTGCACTGTGTGGTCAGCAAAAAATCCATGACAGCGGATATATCAGGATATGATTACACAGTCGTTACTAGTAGTAGTAATAGTAGTAGTAGGAGAATACAGTTATTGTTGACTTTGGTCATTTTATGGGATGTATTGAAAGTAATAAAACAAAAAAAAGATAAAATAACACCAGTCATATACTTTAATTTAGACTAAATGTTCATGTCTCTGGTTCAGTAACACAACCTGATCTCATGGGAGGGTGTATAAATAAATAGCACGACATTACAAAGACATCCCGCGTGTCATGATGACGCATTTTAGCCTTTTTGCGTGTTCGAAAATGCGTTCGATGGTCACGGCCGCAGTTATGGCGTTCTTATTGCACGCGAAATAACTTGCGATCACTGTGTCGGTCATACACCACATAGTGGGATCGGGCTGAGTAACAACATGTAGTGGCGGGTTCACTACTGAACTACGTCTGAAGCAAGCAAGGCTTCCCATAACCATTACACTGCAGTCTGAGGAGATATAAAATATAATTGTTTATTTTTATTCTTCTTATTATTATTAAAGATTAATTAAAGAAGCAAAATCAGCCACTTAAAATCAAGCAGCAATGCCTAAATAACATTAACTTCCATATGCCCACTGGCTTGAGATGCTTCTTTAAGTGGTTATTAAACATTAAGAGATTCACTTACAGCACTCAAGTGAAAGGCAAACCTCTCGCTGCCTCTAGAAAGTTTATATGCATCTCCGCTAACTCTTTAAACAGAAAGAGTCCCTTCAATAGACAGTAGTGGTGCAGAACAGATATAGCCTATAAATCACGTCTTGGTTCTGTTCCCAAGAAACTCTGCAGACAGACAGCAATTACTCTCCAGTTTGGAATCATAACAAAAAAAAAACGAGGGCAAACCGCAGTGATGCTGTAAGTGATCTAATGTTTCCATGTATTCTTGATTGGTAGCACCATGCTTATCTATAAATCTATCTATAAACTATTCAAATCCCCATGATGACGAGTTTTCCAGAAAACTAGCTACTTGTGAGTCCATGTGACTTCTGGTTAAGAGACCTTGCCTGCTTGTAGCTTGGCAGCGTGAACCTAAATAAACCAGCTGCAAAATGCAATAAAGTAAACTCTTCTGCTCCAGTGTTGAAGAAAGAAAACACACTGTTGGTGTGAAGATCTGAATCCTTCCAGACGCCATACAGTGCTATACAGTGCTATTCCGACACAGAGATGTATGCAGCCCGGTGCAGTGCAGGATATTTCAGCCCTCGGGGAAGCTAATTGACCATAAAAGCTCCCCTTGACTAAGGCTGTGTTGACCGGAGGACTTGAATTAATCTTTGACCTGTGCGTTGCGATGTGCTCAGCGGGGAATGCGTGGGCGGACATGATTTCTCAAACACTGATTCACTCTCCTGTCATCCTGATGTTTGCAGGCGCACACACCTTCTGTTTATCTTATCATCACTGTGACGACTCTCCGCTGCAGTCTTCAAAAACTCTAACCCATACTTGATCCTCCTCCTCATGTTATCAAGATTTTAAGTCCACCCTATTAACATTAAGCCAATTTTGATCCAGTCTCGGATCTCCTGCTTAAACTCAAATCCCAACTAGAAAATAAATGCCAATGCAACTTGACCCTGCTTTGCTTCACTGTCCTCACACAAACTCTACTCACTGCAAAGGCATGAATATGGTAAGAGAGTACACACACACACAGACACTTTAGACACATTTGAGATCATTTCCAGATATCCCACAGTGTATTTCTCTCCTCTCTCTCACATTTCTTTGTTATACATTTTCTGCAGTTTTGGCTACGTACTCTGGCACATTAGATATGAAATAATGTCTTCACTATGAGGTTAAAGTGACAACTTTCAGCTTTAATTTGAGAATTCATATCCACATCAGAACAACCTTTGTACTATATGTTGGAATTATAGACGTTTTTATTCATAGTCGCCCAGTTTGAGCTTTTGGTGGTGATACAAACGTTACCAAAACAGTTCTTTTTTTCTAGGGCTGCCCTCTCTTAGTCAATTAGTCGACTAATCAGTTGTTTTGGTCTCAGTCGACTAAGATTTCTTTAGTCAATTAGTCGTTTTTTAATGCTTTTTTAATGCTGAATTACTTATATTACTTATCTAAGAAAGTTATGAGCACATCTCTGGTAAACACAAGATTTAAAGTGGTGCTTTTGTGTGATTCTTTATGGAAGAACTCAGTTTTACAGATCTGTCGATTAAATCAACTAATCTATGAGTCGACAAAATCGGGGCTGGTTCAGACTACACAATATCAGACCGATTATAGCCCGACTCGGCCGTCGTAGGGTGTTGGATCAGATCGGGAACGACAATGACTGTTGTGTGCGATAATCAATCATTTTATCCCGTGTAGTGTGTCATAGTAGACGACAACCAACGCAGCGTTTGAGATGCCTCACGACGTCCTGACAGAAAGTCTAGCATGTTTGATTTTTTTTATTGCCTTCCGCGTCATCACGGCCGTGACTTGCCACGCAAGCGCGCACAACTGTAAACAATAGCGAAGCGAAAGAGGAACAATGTTGGTGCTGTGACGTGGAATTGTGAAATGGAGGAAAGATTTGTGGAGCTATGGCAACAACACCGCAGCCTTTTTGATGTTTCCCCGAGGGATTACCACGACAGAGTGAAAAAAGGAAAAAACTGGCCTGAAATAGCACTTCAGCAACCTGGTGAGTAAGCTACTGCCATTAGCATCCAGCTTCCTTCCTGATGACATCACGCACGTCATTAAAGATGACCAGCGATGATTGGTCAGGGTCGATGATGTCTCTCGGCCAAATCACGACAAGAATCTATGACTCTCAGTCACCTAATCCGACATAGTGACCATCGTAACCGACAAAAATATTGTGTAGTCTGAACCAGGCATTAGTCAAATAAGAATTTCTTTGGTCAAGGCCAGCCTTACTGTTCTCAATACCCTACTTTGCATAATATAAACATGTATTTTCTACAAAATCCTTTCTAAATCAGTTTTCGGTTGTTGCTATGGAAGCATTATGCGTGGTACCAGATGGGTATTGAGGTTTGATAAACATGAGCTGACACTCTGACACTGTATTTTCCCTGGTGATGCTCTGCCAGGCCATCTCCACTTTTTTGATTGTTTCAGGGTCTTTTTGTTTTCAGTCTGGTTTTCAGCGAGTGAAACGCAATGCTCATTTGGACTGAAGTGTTGAATCTAGAAAAAAATATATATGATTTTTACTTTCTCTGTATGTTTGGAATCATTGCACGGCCGCATTGCCTGATATTTGAAGGACTGTGCATAGAAGAGGAATCCTGCTGTTACATCAACATGGATGTGAACACTCTCTCCCTTATGGCTGAAAGTCAGCCCTTTAACCTCACAGTCAAGGTTTCACTCCCAGTCCATTGTGCCGGAGCCAACACAACACAAACTCTACATTTCAGCCATCCCTTTAACTCTTTGTTCTCCTCCTCTCCTGTTTATTTAACCCCTCTTTTTGCCTTTTTATGGTTCTCTTCTCTTTTTCTCTGCTCCCCAGACAGCCTTCCTCTCCACCGTCTCCCTTCTCCCATCCCTCCTTATCTCCCTCCTCCTGTCTAGATGTCACATGCTTGAGGAAACTGAACAGAACGCTACGGCCCTACTTGACAGCCTCCTACTATATGCGCATAAGTGTGTGTGTGTGTGTGTGTATATAGAGAGAGATTATTGCTGGTGTGTGCAGTAGAGCATGTCAGTACACAACCACCCCACTCCAACCACAGGCTGGATGATGCTTTTATGCGATTTTTTGGTCATATGGGAATACATGCACCTAAACACACAAACATTTAGAGTGATTCTAGGTGTGTGTGTGTGTGTGTGTGTGTGTGTGTGTGTGTGTGTGTGTGTGTTTCCAGTAGCAGAGTGTGTGTGTGTGGAGATATGAGTCCATTAGCTGGATCACACTTTTTACAAACAGAGCTTAAAAACCAACTTTGATCCAGTTGAATACAACAGGATTAGCCTAAAGCCTTTATACACACAGACACTCACTTTGTTCCTCACACTCTCTCGCTCACACGAACAGTCGAAAAACTGAAGCACTCATCGTCCACATAATTAGTCTCTTTTATTTAACCTACACTGAAGGAGTCGGATCAGCGAAGAGTGAATTCTCTGGCTTTGTTTTTATGCAGGAGTAGCATTTTTCCTGGGGTGCAGTTTTTCTCTGCCTGCGACTGTTCAGTGTTTTGGTGACAACAACTCGCTACGCACGCACACCCAAATAGACCTCTCCAAATTTATACAAAACCCGAAGAAGAAGAAGGAGGAGGCGAAGAAGAAGTTCGGTGCCAGTCCACATGCCATACTTGGTCCGTACGGGGACTTGAACCGCCGACCCTCCGGTTCCCAAGCCAAGCCCTATTAAAACTACTCCTGTTTTTCCACGAGATACTGTTAGTCCTAGGACAAGATCATCCTCATCCTTGAAGAGTTGTCTCTCGTAAAACATGAAAAACGTCCAATAAAATATAAATCATGTAGCTGATTTTCTGCAGTAAAGATGTTCTGGAGATGTTTTCAAATCGTTTTCGTTTTAATTGGTGACAGAACACATTACACGAGCCGTCAGAAACTCCTGCAGGTTAAACTGGGCTTCCCAAACACTTTTAGGGCAGACTAACACAAAAAGACATACTATAAACGAATGTAGTCTATAGCAACATTAAGGCTACAAACAACCCACAATGCAACACTTTCTGTCAAAAAGATTATCTGATGTTGAGAATACATAATTGTCAAGCAGTGAAATCAGTGAAATCCCACGATTCTCGATACCAATTTGATACCATGGTAAAAAACAAAAGTAAAACAATAAATCCCATTCAGCATCCATTCCTTTATTACTGTTTGCATACTGTTTTTTGTTAGGAAGTTAAACAGGTCATAATTCCTTCTCTATTATCTATTTTATATTGCTGTGAAAACATCTCCTTCAAACAACTGTAGTTATTCAAGTTTATCGCCAAAACCACATTTTACAAGATTACATTTGAACACATCATGTTAACATTAGAATTTACCCTCGCCCAATACTCATTTTTACTGAATAGAGCCTGAACGCAATCATAATGTTAATCAATGTTTCCCCCTGTTAGCTCCATGCAGGACTGTGCTGCTTACCGGCTGCTAACAGCTAACGTTAACTAGCTCTCATCCACAGATTTGTTGTTCACAATGTAGCATTATCAGGGGAAAAATAGGGTGCGTCCCCTGGACTACATCCCAAACATATTTTCTATCGCCGCTGGGATGACAGGACTCTGTTAGTCTCGAGTCCTGACGATAACTATAGTACCTGCGGTACTTTAGGAAAACAAATACCGTCAAGTTTTTCAGAATTTTGGCATCGACTTGGTACTGAAATATCGGCTCTCTTGACATCCCTAGTCTAGTCGTCACTTTTCAAAATTTAATTTCCATTAAAAAAAACATTGTATTTAGGTTGGCATTGTTTGTTTCACTTTCATTATGTATTTTTCAAAAAAGTTTTATTGTGATAATGATGCCAGGAAGCCAGGTTGCAGAGATTAATGTCTGATTCTTGCCACCTTCTGTCATCCACCAACAGCTTGCATGTATTAAGGCCTTCATTTTCAGCTGATTAACTCCCTTTACAGCCATCTGAAGGCGGCAGGTCTACCTGCTCCATCTGTAGTCTCCAATTTAAGAGGCACACATTGTCAAGGTGCGATCAAGCATGTCGCATCCACTGTGGTGGTTACCGGACTGAATCCTGCCCCACCAGCACCAGGCTGTTGCACACTTGACTGTGACTTCACCAAATTAGTGCCACTTATGTTCACTGCACAAACTATTTCAACCATGCTTTAGTCCTTAACCATATATTCAACATTGCTTTGTTTACGTCCTTGACTATTGATAGTTGCTTCAGTGTATTTCTGTGACTTGTTTGCCATCCAAATTTCCTTCGGGATGATAACAAAGTTGAAGTTTAAAAAGGTAATTTGTGACATTTCCACATGAATAAATGTATATTTTGTTACTTTCCACTATTAATATATCATCATAGTGTATACTCAGCTCATGTAAGCTGTTCTCCACAAGCTCTCTCTCTCTCTCTCTCTCTCTTTCACAGGAAGCGATGTGTTTTACAGCAACAATATCAACCTTTTGCATAGAATAAAAAGACAGAGAAACTAGGTTGTCGTTTCTCTCCCCACGATTTCCCTCCTTCCTTCTCTCCTCCCAGTGAAGTTAAAGGTCAGACCTGTCTCTGCCTTGGAGATAAATCAGCTCCCATCACATCACTGTGGGTACATCTTTTTTTTCCTAAACCAGAACACACACACACACACACACACACACACACACACACCTTGACCGGAGTGGCATTCACTGTAGAGTAGCATAAAAACAAGAAACATCGCACTGAACATGATTAAGGGAGTCATTCGCCATAACCTTCCTAGCTCACAGGTACACACACACACTCGCACAGCTGGTTGTTTAAAGCTGTAGCAGTACAAGGAGTTTTAATGTCACATTTATCTTCTCTGTCACAGGCACTTATTGCTGAATAAACTGGATTGGAACTGGAATAAAGGACACTCTGCGTTTTATTGCGCCAAAGATTATCGCCGTTCCCATTACTTTAAAAGTTGTGTTGCAGCTTGTGCCGGGGAATCGTTTTGAAGCGTAACACGCTTGGCACCGACTGGGGCCGGTAACGTTGCAGCAATATACGGCCCTCGCTCCATAAAAAGTGAATAAAAGGGTTAAGGAGACGAAGATATATGTAGAGACAAACGGAGAGAGATGGAGAGGTTTAATGTGGTTTTGATTGAATAATGGAAGGCAGCATGTTCTCCTCTCTGAGTAGCTGAGCACTACAAGAACCAGATATGGCCCGCTGCGTCCACACTACATTAACGTGTGTGTGTATGTGCGCACATGTAGTTTATGGTCAGAAAGAGATGAGGCACAGATTGATGCTCTCTCCTTACGGTGCTCATTCAACCTTCAAAACCCATTAGTTCTCTACTCTCTCTCCATCTTTCTCTCCGTCGTCTCTCCCTCATCCTCCTCACCCAACCTAAACTCATCCTTACAGTGATGTAATTAACATGACTTCCCTCACTGTGCTGTATTAACCCTGACTGCTCTGCTTCTCTCTTCTTCTATTTCTTGTCCTTCATTTCTGTCCTCTTTTATAACTTCCCTTTCCTCCGTCACATCTGGACTCCTCCTTCCCATCTCCCCCACTTCTCTCTTCTTTCTCCTTCCTTTTCATGTTATTAGACTGAAGTAGCAAAAAGGGCCACTGCTTTTGAACATTATATCCTAATGGCTGTCATTACCGTGAACAATTTTCCAAAGCACACTGATGTTTTTCAGTGTTAATTATATAAGTGTTATTTTATGGGTCCATTAATTTCTTCAAAATGTCCTTGGACAATTCCTGGAAGTTGGTATGTAATTTGGCACTAAAGATAGGGAACATAGAGGTAGAACCAGCTTCAGTAAAAGGTGCTCTACGTTACACTGGCAATTAATTGGTGTTGCACTAACTAATTGCAAGTGCGTTAATTGAAAACTGTCTCCAAGTATAAATAGTTTATGTCTTGTGATATTTTAAGTGACCCCAGGAGGCAAACACTTTTTATTTGCTTTCTCTCCTGGTAGCTGGTAGGGAGTCATTGACTTGTTCTGGGATACTTCTGAAGGGTGAACTTCCAAAAGACAAAAAAGATTTCAGCTACCAATAGATGCCAACTTGATTTTTTCATGATTCCCCCTTGTAAAAGCCATTATACCCATAGACTGTATATAAGAAGTGGATGTAGTCACCGTGATGTCACCCATTGGTTTGTGGACTGCTGTTTCGAATTTGGCATTTTGGCTGTCGCCCTCTTGGTTTTTGGCCTTCACCATCTTTTTTGCAACCAGAAGTGAAACGAGAGGGTGGAGCTAAGTATAACCGAACGCTGAATAAGACATTTTTAGATGACCAAAATGTTTCAACTAACCTTCATGAACTGCAAACACACTGTGAAAGGGTTAAAGTTGTAAGACGAAAACACGGACAACTCCCAGACTAGACAACGCAGTGGTAGCGACCTGTAAATCACAAGGTAGCCACACCCTAAAGCATACTCTGCTTTATGGTCTATTTGACTCTAAATAGGACCATAATTTACTAAATGAACATCGTGCTGTATTGAAGAAGACTTGAAACTAGCGATTGAGACCATAAACTCATGTTTATAATGTTAACTGAGGTAATAAATGAAGTGAGAAGTAGGCTCATTTTCTCATAGACTTCTATACAATCAGACTTCTTTCTGCAACCAGAGGAGTCGCCCCCTGCTGGCTGTTAGAAAGAATGCAAGTTTAAAGCACTTCAGCATTGGCTTCACTTTTCAGACCCCAGAGTTGGCCACCTGATTACACTGTAAAAGAAACTTAAAACTGGTGACTGAACCTAAAAGGGTGAAGACAAACCTACTAATGTATTCCTATCAACTCCAATTAAAGAAGTGCATTAGTTCTTATTAGGGACTCTCAAATGCATACATTGATCAGAGTTACAGTAAATATGCAATCATACAAAGCATATCACAGCCATTATATTAGCTGTGGATGAAATTGACTGGACAGAATTCAATTTTTATTAAAGGGCCAATTATCAGCCAAGACACCTACTGGTTGTGCAGATAGCAGCATAGAGAGCCAGATTTACATCCTATACTGACAGTATTTCAGTTCAAACTGACAGATTTAAAGGCCAGCTGGAAGACTCTTAAATGAGTCTACAAATATTGGCTTATTCTAGACTCTCCCTAATACTCATCTTCTCTCCTGCAGGATTTCTAACCCTTATATCTGTCCATTTCTGCTTTTACTCTTTATCAAATGTCATCAAATACAACTCTGCCCGCTTCCTCTCTCTCTCTCTCGTGTGTGTGTGTGTGTGTGTGTGTGTGTGTATCAGGAGTCACTTACAAAGGTCCTCCATTACTCCTAATGAGAGTTGCTGCAAGAGGCCTTTCTTTCATTCCATTAACCTCATCAGCATCGTTCCCTCTCTGGAACACACACGCACGTACGCACGCACGAACACACACACACACACACACAAAGGATGCATAGGACTGGTGCTCACATGCATGTGCACACGTGCTTACGTTTACAGGAATATAGATCTGCAGTGTGGCCATGAGTGATTGATGATGTTGAACTCTGAGAGGCACTGTGCACACACATACACACACACCAAAGTACAGTATAAAAAGATCATGGCTACCACAAAATCTAACAAGGAAGGTTTCTGACTCCTTAACTTGTCTTTTTTATTTCCTCTGAAGGAGCTTGAAGCTTGGAGAAATCATTCTATTCCACGCTGTCTGACATGATCATATATTCTGTATCAACTTGTTCCAGGCAGCCCCTACATTGAAGCTATATGATGCTCATACTGTGAGTGAATTATTCAAACTCAATTTTTATGGCTGCACCACTCCATCAAATAGAAAAATTGTACAACGCTAAATGTCTCATGCACCATTTTATACACATTTCCCCCCAAATTCTCTGTGAAATATTTGCTATCTTTGGAAACGGTGGGCTCTCAACTAGAATTTAAAATAACTTTCTGTGGGTTTTGAACACTCTTTGGGCTGCACGACATGTGCGAGTGTACAGTATAATGTCTGATCCACCTGCGGATCATCGGGGGTTAAGACGTTATAGCGCTCTTCAAAAATAGAAAAAAAGTTTCCTCCTTGACTCACAGCTTTGATGACAACCGATGACTCAACATACAGAAATCGACTGCAAAAGAAGCAGATGAGAACTGACAGTAGCCTGGAGAGACCAGAATGCAATGCGGCCGCGTGACATGCCGTGTTTTGAGTGACATGCATGACTTACTCTTCCTCTACCTTTATGTATAACCTACAGGTGAATGCAACAAGTTCTGATCTGAATCCTAACCCTAAAGAAGCCACTGGATCAATTAAGAATCATCCAGTGTCCTTAATAATTAGCAAAACGTCCCTAATCAGTAGAAGACGTAAAAAGGATGCAGGCACAAATGTCTCAACCTGCATAGCATCTGCTGCTACACAAGTTGCACTTTTTTGCCTTCACCGTAAACCTCTCATCTAAACATAAAAAAACAGATGGTGTTTGTCATTATAACAAATGGCTTCAGTCCTGCAGCGCTGCGCTCCGGGGATGAAATCAACGACCTATTTTTGACTTTTACTGTACGTCGTCTTCTCCTGTGTGACCCACTCCAGGGCCTGAGCTGCTTTTATATTCTGCTCTGCAATCTTATCTTTATCCAGAAGAGCTTCGAGGGCCTATTAGCCATCTATCTGCAGTCTTTTGTTGTTTCTCATGTCCTGTGCTTTCATATTCCTAGCCTGGCCCCGCCCTTCCTCTATATCTGTCCCCTGATTTCACATTGTGTTTTCTGTGCCTGTGTTGCATTAGCTGAAGGCATTTTTATCTTTATGCATGCCTGGGCGCTTCTGTATATCTGTGAGCACGTAACCCCCCCCCCCCAAAGGCGAGGCTCCAGATGGCTTTAAAACAATGAACAATCTCCCTGACCCTCTCTTCATTCTCTCCGATTAGCAGCTTGATCAAACCGAGCGGAAGGAGCTGTTCACTTTGCAAATCACCTATGCGACCGAACACACGCAAACAAGAAACCATAGCCACTGTGATACATCGACAGAAGAAAAAACACACGCGCAGAATCCCCCCTGGTAGTTCACACACCTGATGTAAGTATGAGTTTCAATGTTTGTTGGTGCATCACAGCTGAGACACACAGTTATTTTTAAAAAACTAGTATATCTCATAGCTGTTTGCAGTTAAAGCCACAAAGTGAAACATCTCTTGGCTTTGTGCTCTACTGCAGTCGGTCTCTACTGCAACTCTCACCCATCCTCCTGCCCTCTTCCTCTTTACTCTTCCTGTTTTATCATCTTCTTTTCATCTACTTCCCTTTCATTGCTTCTCTCCTCCCCTGTCTCCACAATCGCTTCTCTTTTGTTACCGCTTCTTTGTTACCTCTTTCCTCCTATTTTCTCTTGTGTCACCTCCTTTTTTATTCTCTTTCTTCTCCCTCCTTCGTCTCCCCCTTCGTATGTGCTGTTTACTCTGAAGTCCTGTAATGTTTGAAGTCCTTTTCCTCTTCTCACTTTCCCTTGCTTGTTTTCACAACACTTCTCGGTCTGTCCTCTCCTGTGCATCCCCTTCTGCTGATCTCTTATTAGCTGTGTTGATATTAACCAGGATTACATCCCATAGAATAAGAATGTGTCATTCAACCAACTAGATTCAAATAAAATGCCAATTTTGGAGATTGGGTTATTTCAATTTGAAAATACATTACTTTCTATTTTCAGAACATCTTTTTGCACATGGTAGATAGAGGTTTCCTTGGGAAGGCACGTGACTCTCTTCTACTGCTGCATCATTTACAAGTGCACTTTGCCACCGGTGGTCTTTTTTAAAAGTCCTCCCAGTGAAGATTTGTTCAAGGTATTCTAATTAAAATTTCAAAGATGGCTCCATTTGATGTTTCTCTGGCTTCAGGATGGATGATGACAGAACAGGACCAAGAGACGCCCACGCTAGCAGCTCTGTGAGGCTCTGCTTGAGCTAAATGCTAATGCAAGCATGCTCACAAACACGCTGATATTAAGCAGGTATAACGTTGACAAGTTTAGTATGTGTTAACATTTGCTAAATAGCACAAATTACAGCTGAGGCTGATTTGAATATCATTCGTTTTGCAGGTCATAAACCAAAGTATTGGCGAAATTAAAGTTTTGACCTGATATTAGGATTAGGGATGTCACGAGAACTGATACTTCTGCACCAAGTCGATGCCAAAATTCTGAAAATGTTACAGTACTTGTTTTTCCTGCTGTACCACAGGTACCGGGAATCAGGGCTTGTGACTTATGCCACCCAGTCGTCCCGGGGACGGCAGAAAATGTACCTGATAATGCTACAATTTGAACAACAAATCTGTGTTGAAATCGGCGGTAGGAGAGCTAGTAACGTTAGCGGTTACCAGCCAGTGGGCAGCACAGTCCTGCTTGGCTAAATAACGGAGCTAACGGCTAACGTATGGAGGTTGCATTGAGTTACATTATGATGCATTCGAGCTCTATTCAGTAAAAATATGTATTGGGTGAAGGTAAATTAGAACGTTATCATGATGTGTTCAAATATAGTCTTGTAAAATGTAGTTTTTGGCAAGACACTTGAGACGGATCATCAGGGATCAATAATAAATTCACTAAAGCCGGTATGCAAACACTAAAAAAAGAGTGTATGTTGAAGTACATGGGATTTATTG
Organism: Adelosebastes latens; assembly: GCA_916700685.1. NCBI lineage: Eukaryota > Metazoa > Chordata > Actinopteri > Perciformes > Sebastidae > Adelosebastes > Adelosebastes latens. Next base: position 15,831 of record CAKAKR010037401.1, read on the forward strand.
CTTGTTTTTATCCCCTCTGTATCAAATTGGGTATTGTAAATCTTGGAATTTCACTGGTGTTGGTATCGAAGACTACATTTCTAAAATTGTGACATCCCTAATTAGGATATTATTAAGGAAAAGGATCACCAAAGTTATTTAAATTTATCTTCAGGGGGGCATGAATGTGTGTACCTCATTCACACATTTCACTCAAAATCACAAACCACAACCTCTTGGTGGTGTTAGATGAGGAGTCAGGGGATCCTCAAAATCAGTAGGATCACGAGTCGCACAAAATAATCCAGTTTCCTGACATTTTGTGAAAGAAGCACAATGTTCTCAAATGCAAATATAGCGCTTACTGTGCAAAAAAAAAAGATTTTTAGTTAAAAACATTAGACATCAGCTTGACTCATATATGGAGGTTGATATGAGTGTTTAGTATGATCTGAACTGTAACCCTGAGCAACATAGTTTAACTTTGATGTACGAGTATGGCATGTCAAGTGCATACTAAGCTATTTCTAGTGATTATGCTACAAAACACCCTGTTTCCATAGTCACTAACTGCATTTTCTGGATGATTTTTGTGTAAAAGTATCTGTCCCTGCACAAATCTGTCTCAGTCCATCCATCCCTCCTTCTAGTCCGAACCCTGGATGACAGCGTCCTCTCCAGATAAGTGTGCACTTCAAATAAGTACAGACACGAAGCTAGGTGGGCTAGGATGAGTGTAAAATTAGCAGTTATCCACACTGGGCTGTTAATGCCACATCCCTCCTCCCACGGCTAACATTGTTTTATCCATCTCAATGGGTTAGTATCAAACGCTTGAACAAAGGCAGACGCATTTTGAGGTTGGAGGTCATTTTTTCTACTCGCACAAAATCCCCAGCACGCTAAAGTTATATCACCGAGTGACTCTTTATGGGCCAGATTCTTTCTCCCAACCTCAAATGGCCTTACGCTTTCTTGTTGCTTCACCTCTCTCTCTCTCTGCTGTAACACAGGAAGCAGGGTCGCCTTTAAACAATAACACTCTCAGATGTGTTAGCACACACACACATTCACGGGATCTACTCTACCTGATAGCGATCATTCAGAAAAACATTTGATGCTTGTAAGCATACACACATTCTCTCTCTCTCTCTCTCTGTCACACACCCACACACACCACATAGCTCACCATTCCAGTTACCAAATTAGGAAATAATATGCAAGGTCGCACAAACATCATGATCTGCTCTGTCGGGAAACACACAGGGACACACATACAGGTGGTTGGTTCTTCCAGAATACCGAACATATTTAGTTAACTGTTAAATCTGAGCTGATTTATTAGTCAACTGCAGTCTGCATATCTAGTTTTATATAACACACTGTGGCTCTCTACAGTGTAGGAAGGGTAGCACGATAGCATGATAGGATCAGGCGTGAGTGTTTCCCAGCTTAAACAGCTTAAACTACTAATACTAGGGGTCCCCTGGTGTAACAAAGATTTAATCTAGGCAGAGCGGAATAAATCATTTGTAGATCATTTGCATTTACATTAGATGCCGTCCCAAGTTTCATTGTGGTATTTACAGCAGGTGTTCAGCGTTTGAGTGCAGACTCAGGAAGGATGGTTCGATAGCATTTTATCAAATCCAAATACAGTATCAAATCCCAAGTCTAAGACTAATTAGCTTTCTCCTGAAATTTTTTCATTATCACCTTGATCATTTCTCTAGAGAAGAGTTGCCGCTCTGTTGCTCTTGTTGAACTACAAAAAAAACGCTGTTCACTCGCAGTTGTACTGTGGTGTTACAGTGTGATGTGTGCAAGCTGAGCTTGCAGAGAGCATGCCAAAAAAAAAAAGTTTTTATCCTTTACAGAATAAACGTTAATTGGCTACAGTAGGTCGTGATCTAATCTGTCGCGTTTGTCATTGAAACCGGCAAAAGCGACAATCGGGGGCAGACTAAAAAATGATAGACCTGCTATCTGGTCGATCTCTACATTCCCCTTTGCTAATTAAAAAGCCTCTCAGCTTAACGAATCTGGTGTTCTGCCACCCAGGAAGCAGATCCAAAATGGTGCCGGCTATCGGAACATGCATCAGAATCGGGACAGAACTTGACAGCTCAGCACGGTTTGTTTAAAGAGGACCTATCGTGCTTATTTTCAGGTGCATGCTTGTATTTTGGGTTTCCACTAGAACATGTTTACATGCTTTAATGTTCAAAATTTTCTTTATTTTTCTCATACCGGTTTCTCATACCTTTTTTCACTCTCTGTCTGATACGCTCTGTTTGAGCCCAGTCTGCTCTGATTGGTCAACTGGCCCACTCTGTTGTGATTGGTCAATCGAACCAAACTCTTCGGACTCCGCTCCAGCTCCGCTCTAACTAGCTTTCTTTGAGGGCGTGCCAAACTAGCCGCTAGGCAGGTATTTAGCAAATTTGTTATTTGGTGACATCACCATGTTATGGAAGAAGAGGCGGGACTTCAAGCAAGGCATTTCAGGCAGTTCAGGAGCAGAGTCTGTGTATTCTGTCGGGGAGAGTAACTCCCTTTGGCGTGGACTTTGTAACTTTGCAGACCTTTTACATGCACAACAAAACTATATAACACACTAAAGGAAAGGGAAAAAGCACAAAAGCATAATAGGTCTTCTTTAAAACAATGAACCACATCAGAGAATAACTCATAAATAATTCCTACTGATATAGACAGTGACATAAAGTCGAGCATTAACAAGAGGTTCCGTTACACATGAGTGAAAACACTGCACTGGGCTGTTTCTGGCCTGTTTACCACCGTTAGAGACTTTGATCTCCATCAGCTGCAAGGGTGCTGATCTGTAGCTGATAGCAAAAAGACAAAACTCTCTTTGAGAAATCAATAAGGCATAACAAATTGTGACTTTTTATATTTCTGACACAGTGTTCCTCTAACCATCTCCTACGCAGCAAACACTGATTTCCTCCAATTGATTTCACTGCCCCTATAACACCACCGACGGGTGCGTCATCCAGTTTTTTTTTTCTAAGAGACGGGAGTGTTTTTCATGACACTGAGGATGAGATATTATGTTGGGTCTACATTTTGTTTTCTTTTCAATTAAAGATTGGGCTGCGAAAGATTTTTTCTCTGCATCAACGGCTGATCTAGTGGAGGATAACAGGCCAATATGGACTTCAGTTTCGCTGTCCTGAGCCGGGCTGACAGATGACGTTCCCATCAGACACACACACCAGCACCCTCTCTCTCACACATGCCCACACACACACCGCCGCTCAGTCGGCTGCTCTCTGATCTGTTCGTTAGCACAGCATCTCGTTAAGTCCCTGGCGCTCAGCTAGCCAAAAGGAGGGCCCGTCCAGCGTCCATCGCCATGCCGACACAAGGCCGCCAACCGGAACAAACCAGATCAGGGCTCGGTGCGTGGGAGGCCCGTCGCACACACTCGTGTTAGCACTCCTCTGCCTGCAGTGCGCTATGACATACACACACACACCATTGGAACTCCTAGCAGAGCGCTGTTAGACACACACATTGACATCCACAGACACACGGTGACACACATGGGGACACAAATGCCAACCACCGCGGAGGCTCGTGACAACCGTCTTCCTGCTGCATTATGCATGAACACCCACAGACGTACACACACACCAACAACCACACATTATTACAACATAGACGTACGACTGATGCCTCTTAATTGCATCTTTATTTGGGTTTTTTCTTAAAAGGTGAAACACTGAATTGTTCTCCTTGCTGGGTTAATTGCAGGTTAAGCTGTCTGAACGATGTTGTTCAAGAAAGTTTGGCATTTCAATCTGTCCGATGTGCCTCTAACTGGCTGCTGGGAAACCGATGATGCCATTCCCCAATTAGATATCTGCAAGCGGTAGACATTTACCACCGGAGATAGAGTTTCTACGTTCTGCTTCACACTGTCAGAAAGTTTGTACCCTGAGGAATGCAAAGAACCTCCTGGATGCAGAAAGCAACTCACACCATATTCATTCATTCATTCATTCACTTAGCTCCCACGGCTCGACAGTGTTGAGTGAGGCATTTTATGGATACACCGGGGTGCTTTGTAACTGCACCAATTCAGTGTCAGTGAGTTTTGTCTGCCTGTTTTTTAGTCACGTCACCTGCTCTGAATCCAGTCATAGTGGGATTCCTCTCGGGGTGGGGGAAAAAAATCGATACATAGTATCGCGATATTTTGCGTGGCAATATTGTATCGATACACGGACATCAAGTGTCAATCTTTTATTATATAAACTCTTAACAATCATGATGATGATGATGAACCTCTTAACAATCTGCTATCCTGTCTTTCAGGGGTTGTAGTGGGCTCAGTCTTAAAGCTAGAGAGAAGATACTGGTAACATATGAAACTAGAAAACCTAAGAATTTGATTGGTTTGTCATGCTAGCTTGTCAGGAAGAACATACAATAACGCTCCAAATTTCTAATAAATTTTGGCGAAGCAAAACTAGGCATGGCCATTTTCAAAGGGGTCCCTTGTAGGCTTGCCGCGGTAGTCGGTGTTACAGGCATACACCGATTACATAACTTGCCCACTGCCCCCACCGTTGTTTTGCTTTTTATTAGAGAAATAATCAATTAATTAAGTTCATTTTCACATATCAGCACCGTGTTATCAATACGGACGCTACAAACTGAAAGTGAAAGCAGGAGACAGATTCAAACCCAATGCTATAAGGGAACCACGACATTAATGAGGCAATCGCCGTGCAGAGGACGTAGCGGTCACAGCTGGTGTGCACACTTGCGGCCTCGCAGTGAAATCTGGACCGGAGAGGCCAGACACAGAGCCATCCGACGTTAAAGATCAAAGTAAGCTCTACATATATTGACTGTCATCTTTCCTTGTAAAATGTCCGGTCTAATCGGTTAAACCTGTGTTGTCACAAGTTTATTAACTGGTGGGCAAATGTCCTCACCGTCACATCTCTAGTCCCTTGACCTCTCACCTCAAGATATGTGAATGATAACTCTGAGATGAACAGAGTGAAAACTGTGTCTTATTAGCTAAAACAGATGTTGACAAACTGCATAATTTGCAGCTGAAAAAAGGTTAAAAAATTGTAATATATCTTATCACAATACTCAGCCTATCGCAAAATGTTTAAAATTGCAATAAGACTGTATTATGACTTAAGTATCGTGATAATATTGTATCGTCGGGCCTCTGGTGATTTCCACCCCTTGATTCCTCCCACTTTTCCTGCACACCAGAGAGCATCAAACATAAAAGAACAGTTCACAGTAAAATCTCGATATTCACCGTTTGCATGAGAATGATTTAAAAACTCACTAAAGTTATAAAATTATACAGTAACCTTAACTTTATTGGTCCCCAGCAGGGAAATCGGTCGTTACAGCAGCAGAAAAGAGAGCTGTACGTGTGAACAAAGAGGAAAAGGGTACTAAAACATATTACAGAGCATGTCAGGTTCTTTTAGTGACAGCTTAATTTCCCATAGGCTTCCAGCTGTGTTTTTATCGCTGATGCTGTTCCCCGTTTATTTATTTTTTTATGTCAGGGACCTCTGACCTGCACAATTATCACAGAACGGAGAGGCAGTAGCGGTGAATACAAAAATGATTACACTGCCACATTCATAATCTATACATGTACAGAGTGCAGATGCAGACAAATTCTCACACACACACACACACACAGGTAGTTTTAAATCGTTGTTAAGCTACATCTAAGCAGATTTTGAGCAATATGCTTTAAAGGAACAGTGTGTAACATTTAGGGGGATCTATTGGCAGAAATGGAATATAATATTAGTTTCTTTCTTATTTTCCTTACTATATGTAATCACCTGAAAATGAGAACAGTTGTGTTTTCGTTACCTTAGAATGAGCCGTTTATATCTACATACGGAGTGCGTCCTCTACACGGAGCCGGCCGCCATGTTTCTACAGTAGCCAAGAGCGGACAAATCAAACACTGGCTCTAGATAAGGCCAGTCACGTTTTCCTACACGCTTGGCAAATGGGAGAAGTTTCAGTTGGTTGCAATCTGCAAACTCACCGCTAGATGTTGCCAGATCCTACACACTGCACCTTTAAGTGATGTGTCGCCAAGAATCCTTCCTCACCTTCAAGTCTACCTTTGATATTTCTGCACAGAAATTGATTTAGAAATTGTCCTCTATTACATCTTTTTTTCTCTGCACAATTAAAGTCTCGCCAAGTGTGACAGTTATATTCATTAGTATTTTGCAGAGTGTGTTAACATGAATCGGTAGGTAAATTGAGGACGGCAAAGCCACGACGGTCACGCCCCCATTTCACCCAGAAATAGAATTGAAGTGCCTTATTAGTGTTTTTATCAGAGGATGTTTGCTTTATGAAAAGTTAGACGTCTTAGTTTAACCACATTGATATTTACCACTACAGTGCATCATTAAACACACAAATGTTTGGTAAGAACTTGAATATGTTTGCATTAAACTGTTCTGCAGTGTTGTTCCTCAACGTTAACACTTATTTGTCTGTTTGTTGTCGTAATTGCAGCATTATGAGGTCTCGGCTGATTGTTGGCTCTATATTCAGGGTAACAGTGTTTTGTTCGGTGACATACGGCCCTTTCCTCTCCAGACAAGTATATAACTGCACCATTATAAAGCCACTTTAGCTTAAATCAGGCTGTTTAACACACACCAGACCTCCTGCACTTCAGCTGGGTCAGCTGCTTCACGATGCCCTTTCATCTCACACAGAGGCAGTGTGTGTGTAGGTGTGTGTGTGTGCGTGCGTGTAGGAAAATGCTGTGTGTGTGTGTGGTGCAGTATCCATGTGTGTGTGTTTTGAACTGTGATAATAGAGGCCCATTAGAAAGCAGAAAGAGGGCCAGTGAGAGCAGCGTTCCTTCATTACAGCCTAATGGACATTAAACAGCAGCCTCTTACACACACTCACACACACAAACACACATTCACACACGGACGGACGGAAGCAAATAAGAAATGCTTTTTGATATGGCTGCCTCTCCTCCAAGAGACAATTAATGATCATCTGAGCTGTCTGAGGAAGATTAATCCGCCTGCATTGGACCACTGCCTCTGAGTGTGTGTGTGAGTGTGTGTAACCTTTATGAGTTGAGACAAACAATGCAAAGTTCGATCCAGAGAACAATAGATCATATACAGGGAGGACAGTTCATTGTTTGTGGTTTAATCATCCTGACGTGGGAGAAGTCTAGTTCCTGGTTTACAACAGATCCCCACTGTCTTTGAATGAAGCGTTCCTCAGCCCCGCCTCTTCGCCCTCAGTGCTCCAATGACAGCGTCACGGCACGGATTAGCCTCAGAGCAGATGTGTACTAAATACATCCACATGCAACCCTTTCTTTCGATAGGAATTTGACATTGGAACTGACAACGACCTGCATTGAAAGCAATTCTAAAAAAAACTTTGCGTCCCGGAAACAGCTGGTTTTGCCGTCCCGGTGAACAGCTGACTTTACAGCAAGCAGACAAGTTGTAGGTTATTCATGTCATATCTGACCCGTTTTCAGTTAATTTCTCCCCACAAAAGTTATCTCTCGAATATATAACGCAACACTATCAGCTCTTTGTCCCAGATACAAGACAGGCAGACAGGGAGGAAAAGAAATCATTCAACTTTACTTTACCAATCTGGCATTGACTCTTCCAGATAATCCAGCCAAGTAACTATCCATTCATGAAATGAAATCTCACACGTTAGGATCCTCCTTACCTAAACATTAAAGGTTTATAAGAGTGTAATTTAATAATGTAACGGGACGCACAGCAGAAGGAATCCTGGCCAGTTATAATCCACAGAACAGCGCATCGCCCATTGTAAAAAAAATAGCATAACATATTCCAAAAATGTAATACACCAAATCACACTTTTCTTACTAGTGCTAAAATTCTGAGGTCAGACAAAAACTGGTTTAATAAAAACTACGTATGCAAAGGTAGGCGACGGAAGAAAAGCCCGTCATAAACTCTGAGTGATGTCGGGAAACCTTTCACTTTCACTTTTCTCTTTCAAAAAATAAATTATGGTTATAGTTTGATCTTCAGTTCCGGATTTATTTATTAATTAGGCCTACTTTGGGTTTGATATATTTGTTTGTTTGAATCATATATTTATTTAGATATTTATTACTTTGAGTTTGATGTTCAGTTCCAGATTTGTTTAGGTATTTATTACTTTGACTTAGATGTCAGATAGTTATATAGTTTGTATTAAAGTCAAAGATTGTTCACTTCAAACAGTGTCAATTTTTTTTCCCGCTGTGGGTATCGGCCGATTAATCGGCTATCAGCTTTTTCCTGCTCCAAACTATCGTTAATATATCGTTTTTTAAAAATCCACTATCATTCTACCTCTAGAACAAAGGGTCCTTATTTACTGCCCTATTTAGTGCACTATACTTACTGTCCGCCATTTTATTTGAGTGTCCAAATTCTAGACTACCGACCACTCAAAACACTTTACATGTCAACATTCACCCATTCACACACACATACACTGATGCCAGAGGCTCCTTAGATTCTAATCTAATCATTCAAACACACTCACAGGAGCAATTTGAGTTTCAGTATCTTGCCCGAGAACACTTCGACATGCAGACTGGAGGAGCCGGGGATCGAACCGCCGATCTTCCGATTAGTGGACGACCCGCTCTACCTCTGAGCAACAGCCACCCGTCTAAAGTAGAAAGCTTCTACCTGCATCGTTTGTGACATCAGACACTAAAACATGTGAATGATATCAGTTCAAAATAAATCAAAAACTGTTTTCAACGCTGAATATCTACATCATATATTTATCTATATTAATACTCATCTAATTGAAGCTGATAATTATGTCCTGTGTTTTTCAAATTTCCAGATATGACATTTAAAACAGAATCATGTCGGACTTGCGTTCGCCGCTGAAAACGCTACATTTTTTAGGCCTGCACTGTGACAACAGCTGTATGAATCCCCATTTTGACAGTCTGATCGATATTCGAGTCAGCGTGTCGAACTTTGACACTGACGGTAGCGTAGCTGCACTGCAATTGAAGGATTATAAAGTGATACATTTTGATATCATACCCTCATAAACTCTCTCCTTGTGTTCACATTGCAGCTACAAAGCTGTCAAAGTGTCCCTGCACTAATGGGCAGTATAAAATGCTTCTTAAGGCATCGCACGTACATGCACCTTGCGTTTCGAGCCGTGACTTACATCATTCTTGGATGATCCATCGCACTGCGAGTGCGAGACCAGAGTAAAAGAAACACAAACTTGACATGTCTTTGCTCAGATGCTGAATTCAATCAAGCGGCTAAACAAGCAGATGTGACGTCTTCTCTTGTCTGCCCGTCTCTTTGTGAGTTCACTGTCGGTTCAATTTGGTGTGGGTTACATCCTCCGACGGATATGAAGTCACCCAAAAAAAATCAGATATGAGCAGCAATTCAGCGCTGAGCATGACCGCGAGCATGGTCAGCTTAGCCCTTTCTTATTTTTCCTTTGTTTTATGTGGTCGGGCGGGTGCTGCATCACTCCGCCGTTATCTCCAACAGCGACTGTTTCAAAGTGAGTTCAGCCTCAGCGGTCAGAAGCTTTGAAGGCAATAACCTTATTATTGCATTTCTAGCTACTGCAAAAGCTGCTATATCTTTTTTAAATGTTACCTTCACTGTATGGCAGCAAATACAGTCTCTATGGTACATCTGAGACACACTAAAACACACACACACTGCCTTAATATACCCCTCATCTCCCCTCCCCCTAGCTCTGTCTCACACCAACACACACTTTCTATAAAATACTCATAAATAATATACAGTAGTTATTGACTCAGCACTCAAACATGGACACTCACACACACATTGTAGATCGACGCCCCCCCACCACCATCACCCTCCCCAATGCTCCAATGTGCAGCAGTGCCATTCTGTTGCCTAGTAACCAGGTAGAGTTTCTAGTAAGAGCCTCTTCGCCAAGAGAATCCCACTGTCCTAGACTTCTCCCGCTACCTCTCTCGCCCACTCTCACACACACACACACACACACACACACACACACACACACACACACACACACACACACACACACACACAGTTGCAACATACATGCGTGCCGTTTGAGGCTACTTTCATTAAACTCCGCACATGCACTTTAAATTCACCCGGCACTTTTCTTCGCCATCAACCTTCAATCACCACTCTGCCGTAAAACTAGGTTGCTGTGACTCTTACTCCTCACACTACACTTATCTACACAGCATCTCTCACACACTCTCTCTCACACACCCACACACACACACACACACACACACACTTACTCCAGTGCATACAGGCCCATTTTCGTAGACAAAGCAGAGACACGTGCTGCAGAGCCGAGAGAGGAAGAGAAGCGGAGAGGAGAGGAGGCTGCAGTTTTTCAGGTCTCTACGGAGATGCAGTTAAGTATCACGCCATATCCATTATACGCTGCTGCTGCTGTAAAAGCATCTCTCATACTTACAAACACACACACACACACAAAGATGGGCAGCTAACAAGTGTGGAGCCACACATTTGCCACAAGAAAGCAGCTTTAAATCAAACAAGGTCACATTTATTCTTCATATTTAATAGCGAAAATAAACTACAGAGTACTTCATAAATAAATTGTGTATAAAAAGCTTAAAATATGCAAATAAAATGTCAACCAAATCATTCCACTCAGTATGTTTCTATCTTCCTGAGTGCAAAACTGCTATTTGATATTCCCTTTCTATGCTCCGCAGCGTATTCAGGCGACATCGTGTGCAGCAGACACGGAAAACGGGGAGAAAAATCGCTCTTCTTTGTTAGTAGTACAGGAGGCCTGGGCTGACACAAAGTTACATATACAGGCTCAAACATTGCAGTGATCTCCATCTCTCTTTCTCACTCACACACACTGTGCTGTGCTGTCCGCATTGCCATGACAACCCAGTGCTAGATGCTGTTGGGTTTCCCAGATCTTTTATTTATTCATCCATCTCTGCATTACTCTTTCATACTACGACACACACGCGCAGATGTGCATCCTTACGCATGAGCGCGTTCATGCATGCGCTCCCACACGCTTTTTAATACACATAAGCCCTCGTTTTACAGGCCGGTTTGATCATCAGAGTTTGTATCGCGGAAGAAATGTGCGTCTGTCCGCAGGAAGGAATGTGTGTCTGCGTTTATGCAGATTGGGGGGCTGAGCGATTTTTGTTGCCTGCAAAACATTGTCGTGTGAAATGAAACGCTGTCCATACAAAGTAGGCCATTACAAATGCTCTCTCTCTCTCTTTTTCTGTGTGTGTGAGTTTCTGTCATTCCAACCCATCTTTCAGACAGTAATGTGATCAGCGGCAAGACGAGGGCTGCTGGGTTATTCATGTGGAGCTCCACTGTGGGGAAACAGCTAAGAACAGCGGGAACACACGCTCACTCACACACACACACATACAGTGCAAATACACACCAACAAGAACAAAAAAAAAAAAGCTCATTACGAACAGCAGTGCAGCTACTAAACAGCAAGCGCAAAAAGGCAATATGACCTAAAAACATAACTGAATGCTAAGCACCCCCATTTGAAGACGGGATGAAGAGAAGGAGCTCCCGCCGACCGTGAAGGTCCGCTGACTGATCCCAACCCCGGCACGACGCAGGGGTCCCTGGGGAGCCCCGCGCTGACCTCCCCCTCCCAGCTCCTCCTCCAGAAAAAGAACACATTATCGCCTTTTCGGGTTACTTCACACGTCTTGAGGATCCTATCGGGTGTGTGTGAGCGCGTTGTTTGGAGATGAGGTCCAGTGGTTCCCTCTGAATCTGTGGCGCCTCAGTCAGTATTTCAATTACACATGCTGTCTCTCTGTCTTCTCCACCTCCTATTTTATAACCGTCATCCTGAATAAATCCACTTTCACTGAACTCTGTTCCCCTCCAGATCAACCCCCTCGACCGCCAGAACACCACGCGCCAACACACACTCATTCCTATAAATCAATACGGCCTGGGAGTCGATCCATGTTAAATGCTGAGACACTGAGAGGAATGACGAGAGAGAGAAAAAAACACCCCTGACAATTCATTCCAGCAAGTGGTCTCGTTATCAAAAAAGAACCGTTTGCCCAGCGTGAGTGTGTGCAAATGCATATTTCACACTGCAGTATACTATAATGCATAACTGATCTCCAATAGAGCAACTTAAAAAAAACACTAAAATAGAGAAGAAAAACTATCTACAAGTGCTGCAGTGCATTTGCACTCAGGACTCGCGCATGTTTTAGCAGCAGGAAAAGACAAAGGAAAGAGTGGAGGAAGAAAGAGAAAGAAAGAAAGAGCACACATTATTCACCAGCAGCTTTTTTGGAGAGAGAGAAAGAGACATGGCGAGGGAGGGGGAGGTTGAGAGAGTAGTTGTGTCTTGAGGACGAGAAAGCCGCTGCATCTTCACTGCAGCAACCGTCAACTGGCAGAGAAAGACAATAAAAAGCACAATAGAGCAGGAGAGGTGCATGCTCATCGCTCACACTTGTGATTGGCTGAACGCCGTGTCCAATTGTCAGACAAGAGTACCGTGGTAAAGTACACACAGGCGTGCAGAATAGATTGGATTTAAATGACCAATTTATGTCCCTTTTCACTTCTCGCCGTGTTCTCGCTCGCCGCGCGCGGCTCTGCTCTTTCATCATCCCTCTCTCTCTGTCCTGATTGTCATCCTTTTCCTTCTCTCAACTTTTAACTCCCACCTTTCTCCAACATCCTGCTCTTCTACTTCCTGTCCTCTCTCTTTGACCTCGCCCGTCTGTTTTCTATCCCCGGACTTCATTTGCTTCCTCCATTTCTTTTTCTTTACTGTCATCCATTCATCTTTGTCTCTCTTTCTCCTCTCCTAAATTCCTTCCCTTGTGTCAGCTTTGCCTGACACCTACCCACCACCTGCTGCACTCGCTCGCGCTCGTTTCCAGTCATTATTCCTAGTCTAATGTGAGAGAAACAGCATCACATTTTCTGTGTGGATTTCCATGATGAGAGTGACAGAGCAGGTTTTGGATGGTGGGTTGATCCGTGGAAACGCAGAATACACTCCTAGACCATCATCGACGCGATGCGTAGCCATGGCAACAGCTGCCAGAGAGCCCTCCCACTGTAAGGGAGCGCCAGTCAGCGTGGCACTGCCACTACAGGGAACTTGACTGACAGCTCTCTGAGTGAAAAGACACACTGTATGTATCCTCTCCTCCATGTCTCCAGAAGGGAACTATAAATCACATCCCACCTGTCTTCACTGTTTTTTTTTACTGCTTTTCGGTTAAAAAAATGTAGTCTAATGGAAATGTTATGGACAAAAGCAGTAATACACCCTGAAAAGGCTAAGTGGCTACTCTTGGATTGTCTGAAAGTATCAGGACACTGGCAGGTGAAACGAAGCGTGTGGCAGCACCGTGTGTCACAGAAGTGGCACATGTCTGTCTGCAGCTCTCCCCGGGGCCAGCTGGGCAGTTAGCAGTGACAAGCCCTGCAGTGTGTAGGGAATTAGACGCTCAAAACTGAGAGACAAATAGAGTAGATTAATAGATCAGAATGTGTGTATTTAGTAGGTATTTCACAACATAATAAAACCCCAGGGCAGAAATGACGTGTTAAACATGTCATTTTTTTAGACTCCTTAACAGATTAACCCTCTGACCCTGAACACTACCGGCTTCACTCAGCTTGACCTTTAACCTCTAACCTTTGACAACAGACTCATCAGTATGCTCTGATAAACCACAACCTTGTTGGCTGCTGGCAGATAGCTCTATGAAACACACTGATGTCGACGCAATGTCTTCTTATTCATCCCACTGTAGTTATGAGTAGAGACCACTTGTTTACCCTTAAAGGAATAGTTTAAGTTAATAGTTAAGCTTATTGACTTCCTGGCCGAGAGTTACTGTACATAAATACTAGTCTCACGTCTGTATTAGGGCTGGGCAATATGACGATATATATCGTCAAAACGATATAAAAATGTCTAACTTACATGTTTGAGAAAGCGAATAAGCATATTTCCCAAAATGTCAAACTATGTCGACCATAATTTCACAGACACCAGCTATCACCCGGCTGAAAGCACAAACACGTCACCAAAATTGAGACGCACACTCTCTGGAGTGCTTCGTGGAGTCAGACGCTCAGACCGTGAGGCAGGAGAGGGTCACTGCCTGAACACGTGGTGTGTGTGTGAATGCACACAAACACACGCACCGTTGACATACACACTCCACGTGTACACCCTGCGTTTACACACATGAAAGTCAGCGCTATTAGTTCCAGATCATTTTGCGAAGCAGTCTGTAAACAATGAGCCTGGGGATAAACAAAGATCCTACTGTACTGGAAGTAATCCCACGACACACACACACACACACACACACACACACACACACACACACACACACACACACACACGCACCTTAACATCCTGTGCATAAAAACGCACACACACACAACACGAAAATGCACTAACTGGCTCGCACGCACACACAGACATAAACATTAATAAACACCTGGAGGGCCGGCAAACAGTGTTACACTGAAATGTAATTTGTGTACTTATTGTGTTTGGCTACATAATGCATATCTGAACAACAGCAGTAATGTTGCGCTTAGGGCTGGGACTTATTTGAAATGTTACTGTATGTGTAATACTGCCAATATGATACCGGATTCATTTAACAAACACAATCAGGTGTACAAGAATTGATCCTGCACGATTGTCTGAAATTGGTAAAACAATGATTTAAATAAAAAAAAGACAAAAAAAATGGTAAATAAAAATACAAATTCCTGTAAAATGTGGATTTAGAGCATGCTTTTATTTTGAAAGGTATACATAACACTTGAGGTGTTATATTTTCTACTTCTCCTATGTTGTCTTAAAGTGATGTAATGTAAGATAAATATGTTGCGATGTAAAATGTGTACTCTGTCTGAACAGGAAGTTTAGCACTTTGCGATGTGGATTTTTTCCTGAGAAGTTACAGATGTTCAACGCTTTATTCACTTTTGGTACGCACTTAAAGCAAGTGCAAATGAAAATATAAGATTTTTTTTTTATGTTTTGGAGCCAAAGTTACATTTATTTGTATTCATAAATCTGCTAATTAGAAGAGAAGTTTGTGGATCTATGCATGCAGCACACCTCTGCAACGCCAGTACCGTTGGTGACCTTTTGACGCCATGTTGGGTTGCGTGGAGCATTTTGTGACTGTTCATGGTGTTACACTGGCACACATGAGTGTTCATGCATGTAAATGTTTTGTTTCTCTCCAATGCAGGTATGTAGGTTTGTGGATGGCTGTTTCTGTCATAGTATTTCACAGAATTAATGCATTTATGTGAGAATTTGATTCATCTTTCTGTAATATTAGTGTGCCATGTCTGGTGCCTGGCTAAAATGGAAGTTTGCTCCTTGTCTCATTAGAACACAACGCAGAGTTAGACTCACTACTCACTACACACTGTACAAGTACAAAGATACACACACACATCGTGAGGAGTGTGCAGGGTGTGCCAGGACTTTATACGTCAGAGAGACAGGATCCCTCTGTCTCTGCTGTGATGCACACCTCATGACCCCCAATCTGCTGTTATCATGAGCATAGGCCAAATATAATGAGTCACCAAACACACACACACACACACACACACACACACACTGCTCAATATAAATACAGCGAGACGAGCACTGAAACTGATGGAGAGGGAGAGATGCACAGAAGCCTGTCTTTGTGCGTATACACACACACACACACACACACACACACACATACACACCTCAGGATGCTTGTCTGAGTGGCAGTCGGAAAGAGAAGGACAACCTGCTGACATCAAGGCCAACTCTCTTTATCCCTCAAACTGCAGCGATGAAGTCATTTTAAGACATAAACACACACTACAGAGAAAGAGACCTTTGAAATGTCATCACTGAGGGAGTTACTGCAGAGGAAGTGGACAATTCAAACTTCTTGCCCTGAAGTCAGAGCTGATTAGCGGTCATTTTATCATTAGACGACTCCCTCAGAAACCAGTGAGGCTCTCTTATCATCCTGAACATTTACCCAGGCTATATTTTAATGAGATCCTTAAAGATTTTCACTTGGATAGGTTGTCCCCCGTCTCAGACAGCTTTAAATCTGCCTCCAATTTCACACAGCGTGGTTCAATCTGCCAAAAACCATAAATGGCCAGAGAAATCACCTGCGTTTGATCAAAAGCCGTTTCACACCAAGCACAGATTTACGTATGAAAAATTTGCACGAAAATGTATAAAAAATGATTTTGTGGGTTCTTATGAATGCTTGCACACCCCTGTGGAACTTTTTTGCCGGGGGCATAAATATTTGGACGGACCTCAATTTCAGCGGATTTCTGCCTGCGCAAATCTATGTTTGACCAATGAAATCCTTTGTTCCAAATGATTGCCGTCATTCTGCACAGTAATTAGCCACGTGCTTCTGTTTGTTGCATGGAGAGTGTGTGTTTTTGGAGCAATGGGCATTTGTTTTCGGGGTAACGAACTGTCTGTAAATGTGCTTTTTTCGGTCCAATGAGACAATTTTCGGACTATTGGTCTGTCGTAATAACAATGTCCCATCTCCTTCTCAACACCCAATAATGTACGACAAACACAACTACCTCAACTATCAAATAAAAAACAATATTTGGCTTGAGATCGCCCAGCAGCTGGGATATGATGAAGATGGTAATGTAGCTGATATGCACTTGCTACTGTTATATGTTGGTCATGGAACAGTGCCAAAACAGCTAATATTAGCATCACATTTGGGGTCAGATTAGTTTATGTATTGTGTAGTTAATGTTAGCCCCTTAGACATCCTCTGTCTGGATAGGTTTTTGTTGTGTGGAGTGGACACGGCACTATTTAGGAGGAAAATGGAACACGACAACGCGGATAATTCACACCAGAATCGGTGTGTAGTTGCCATGAGGAAAACTTTCCAACCATTTTCCATATTCCCGCACCGCATTTTTGCATTCTACTGGTGAGAAACGACCTTTATTGTTAACCAATGGTCTTAACAATGTTTTCCGGCTTAAATGAGGGTTAAATAAAATTCTAAAAAATCGTATTCGATGATGAATATCATAAATAAATGCCTCTGATTGTTCAAACAAGCCAACAAAACAGGTTGTTCTGTGTGTGGGTGTGTGTCTGTGGAGGTGTGTGTGTCTTTGCACAGCCTCATCTGTATTCATTTATGAAGGAAGTGCAAGCGGCCCTCTCGACGTGTTTAGAGTATAGGATGACTAATGGAGACAGATAGCATGATGAATCCACTCATCTGTAATGGATTAACCTTGTCTGGCCCCCAGAATGTGATCTAATCAGCCTGAATCAGCTTGTTATCCTATCCCACCATCTAACCAGCGACGCCTCAACATTCAGTCTGGTGACAGTGTCACAGGAGGTATTAGCACTGAAAAAGTCGATTCAGGTGTAATTGACTGCACTACATTATCTACTGGATAGATTCCTTCTTGGGATACTCTGTCAGGGCCACACACAGCTGGTTTCAGCCTGTGGACTTCAAGTTGTTTTACATTACTGCCAAACAAGCAGCCATTGATCATTCCAGTAGACGTCAGAAGTAAACTAACGATATTTCAGTATTTATAAATCTGCCGAATACTTTGTCTATTAATGAATTCATTGTTTCGCACATAAAATGTTAAGAAATAATAAAAATCACAACTTCAAAGAGCTGTTCGTGTTGTCTTCAAATTGCTTGTTTTGTCTAAACAACAGTTTTTCATTCCTACGGTTATGAAAAGTGAAGCCAAGTTCCTTAAACTTGCATTCTTTGTAACAGCCAGCAGGGGGCGACTCCTCTGGTTGCAAAAATAAGTCTAATTGTATAGAAGTCTATGAGAAAATGAGCCTACTTCTCACTTGATTTATTACCTCAGTAAACATTGTAAACATGAGTTTATGGTCTCAATCGCTAGTTTCAAGTCTTCTTCAATACAGCATGATGTTCATTTAGTAAATTATGGTCCCATTTAGAGTCAAATAGACCATAAAGCAGGGTATGCTTTAGGGTGTTGCTACCTTGACAGGTCGCTACCACGGCGTCCCTACCACAGTCTGGGAGTTGCCCCTGTTTTCGTCTTACAAATGTAACCCTTTCACAGTGTGTTTTCAGTTCATGAAAGTTAATTATAACCTTTTTGGTCACCTAAAAATGTCTTATTCAACGTTCGGTTGTACTTAGCTCCACCCTCTCGCGTCACTTCTGGTTCCAAAAAAACAAGATGTACGACGGCCAAAATGCCGAACTCAAGGCTTTAAAACCGTAGTCCACAAACCAACGGGTGACGTCACGGTGACTACGTCCACTTCTGAAAAACCAAAGAGACTGGAACCAGAACTTTTTCAGCATCGATCTCAAAGTTATTGCTGATGAATTTTCCGTCAATCAACTACTAAACGCATCATTTCAGTCCTAGACTTAAAAACGATTAAGAACTTGCTTGAAGTAGGTAATCCCTCCCAGTAAACAACAAAGTCAGCTCTATTTTTGTTGTCCATGTTATGTTTCTGTCACTTGTTCTCTGCCTTTTTGTGTTTTGCTAAATTATATTTGACAGTAAAATGCAAAAACACTTAATATGCTATGATGTGGGAGAGGAGCAAAGATGTCTCCAGCACTAAAAAGGCTTGCTATTCAGCAGCTGACGATCTCAGAGCTCGAACGCATCAACAGCAAAGTCAAAAACAAAAACTTCCTTGTTGAAAATATTCTAAGGTGGCTTTCATCTTACTGTAAAGTTGTCATCTGTCTTTGTGTCTTGTTTAAGGTGAAAGCCAATAAAAACTCTATGGCAGTTTCATCTTTTCATTGTATTGTTTGGCGGACGAGTCAAGAGCAAAGCAGTAAATAAAATAGATCAATAGCTCGCTGCTGTAATTGCAGCTCGAGCAAAGATGCATTTTTTCTGGACATCCTAAGATGTTTATCTACAGTACAGGCAAGAGAGCAGGTCAGCTGATCAATGATAATGAGCATAATAAACATGATGAATGAGCCGGGCTGAAATGCTATTCTGGTGATTGTGACCGACTGTTGACCTTTTATTGTCACATGTGATTAGCAGATTCACAAATACAGATTAGATTCCTGTCAGGAATGTTGATTTTTATGCGATACAGCAGTTTACTCTGGTTTGTCCAGCATGTAAGATAAGGTATGGCTGTAAAAAAAAATCTCTTTGTGTCTCCCCTCCAGACACTTTAACCAAAGTGTGCATGCCTTTGTGTGGTTGAGTGGCAGAGCATTTACGCTGTGAATAATATTTACATAGCCCACTGTGGACCACCAACTCTGCAATGCTTACAGAGTGGGTCCTGCACTCACACGCCCACACAGTCGAAGACACTGAGGAATAAAACACAGAGAGCCGTCCAGTGAGATCAGCTCTTATGACATAACCTGGTTCCACTTTTAAACGAGCAGCTAATGCAATGCCAAAGCATGTGATGGTGTGTGTCTCATTCATTAGCCACGCTATCTTGGTACAAACAGTCCTCGTGTCGCTAAACAACGAACGCGTCTTATACCATCAGCGGGGAAAAAAAAGCACATGTGCTGACCATAGGAGCATTTGTCTACCTCAGCAGACACTGCAGTACTATTCCCTGCTACGGCGCTGTGAACAAAACAGACATAATGTAATGCAACATTTACATCTGCCAAACAGTCTGCACCTTAATGTTCCTCTGCTCTGGAACAATACCTCAAATAAAACATGCCAGAACAAGTTTAAAAAAACATCAACGCCAGTTGCCGGTCTTAGCTTTAAAATATCTAAATACACCTTTAGTTCTTGCATGTAAGCACCAGCACAAAAAGGAAATAGACTTGGCCAGAATCCGTGCCAGTTTATGCTGTATTCATTTAAAAACAGCCAACAAGATGTGCATTTGTATGATTTCCAAAATGCCTGCCAATTCAATCCGCTTTAAATTATTTTCAAACCAACCTCGAGATGCAACTGCTCTTACTGCAGGAGCAGCCTCCATGAATTGGGTAATATTTTAATTTCACCAAGTACCTCTGTTTCTGCAAGAGAGCATATAAAATGTCTTTCCATTTCCATGGCTGGGTTCTTCAGTGTCTACAGTGAGCAGTACAGATGTAACACTGCGATATGAATCCCCAAAAGGGAAATTCCCTGTTGGGAGTGTGGTGTTAGTCACAAAACAGAGACCTTGGAGCTGGTAGAGATGCTTTGTATCGCTCAGGGACACATGATGGAGGAGATGACGGTTGACGCATCAGTTTTGCGTCCAGGTCCACCTGTTTTAAGAAGGTCTGTGTAATTACTAGGCCTTTCCTCAAGGACACCAAACAAACCTTAAACCATTTTACACATAAAGACCAATTTACTCATCCTGGAGAGTTCCATTCAGTCTGTGAAAACAGACGTATAATGTCTTCTGTGGCTCTGGAGGGAGCGTTTCTGATTATGTCATCGGGGTTACCTTGAGTTACAGATTTCAAGTGTTTTACAGAAAACCTGCACTATTAACTGGGGGCATGGAGTTTGAAAGATAAAGGTGTTTAACAGACAGGGAAGCTCTAATGAAAGCTCTATTATTCTATATATTATATTATTATACCTTTAAACACCTCACACAGGCCATGAGAGAACATGATCACTCAGATACTATTTTCATATTGGAGATGCACGGAGACGCACGCGGGCCTCCGTAGATGGCGTGCGCAATACAAGCATGCACAGAGGCGTTTATGCTTAACGCATTATTCGTTGCTCCAAAACGCCAGGGGGCGTACAAACAAAATATTCTGTGGATAGAAAAGTAGGCAGTGGGCGCGTATTTGCAAAAATTCAGAGGTACACAACCAAGCTCTGCGACAACTTGCGGAGCCTTCAAGCATAAAACGCGAAAGTCGCGATGACGTAATTTTCTAGCGCTAACAGTGAAAACAAGGCAAAAGTGCTGACAGAGCTAACGGTGTTTACCTGAGGGGGAACAGGAGGGTGGGCGCTATGCTTCTGCGATGATGGCGTCAGTCGGGACGACGTTATCAGCTGTAACCGCCGTATGAGCAGTGTACAGAGCAGCAGCCGTGAGCTAGCCAACGGGGCACGCTCACATGCACCAAAAACAAGTGTACCCGGCCCGTCGATGTCAACAAAGCACGGAAAAGCTCTGATTACAGCACACACAGAGGGAGAGTGACTTCATTCTCTGCTCAGGTAGACATTACTCCTCTATATCTTTACATAGACAATAGTTGCTTGCTGCTATATTAATGCTCTGGATATCATATAGAACACCTTTAAATCAATTCCCATCCCTGACAGAAACAGCAGTTCACCAAAGCCTTGTAGCATCAGATCCATATTCATATTCAAAGGTCTTGAAGGAGAGTTGGCTAAACGCACATTGACCCGTTCAAACAGACCATCGACGTGGGCAAACCCGCGTCACAGTGTCGGTCTGATTTGGGTATGAATCACACACTCCCCTTCCTAGAGCAGAAGTAAATAGATGTTTACATGCAGCTTTGCAGCTACGTACTCCTGAAACAACAGCGAATATGTATCTAACAGTTTATCTACCTGTCTACAGCATCTATCTCCAACATCAAACACTTTGTCAAGATTCCTCTCCAAAAGACACACTTCCATCTCCAAGCTGCCATAAGCTTGTTCAAACACACACAAGATACCAAACTGTCATGCAGTGCTGTTACAAAATCATCTGTGGATGCAGTCAGTCAGAGTCTACAGCAGCGATAACCTACCCACAACACCAGAAGACAAAAGGGAGTTATGAAAGAAGAAGTCTAGTTTTCATTTTATAATTTAGTTGTTTTTTTTTATATCTACCCTGGAGATTCCAGGTACACAGGAATGCACTTAGCAAATAAAAACAACTCAGGTCCTGATTTTTGTTTTTACACCACCCCCACTGCACCGCATCAGGAATGAAAGAATATTGCAGTGGTTCATCTTCAAATTCTTTTCATGGCGCTTGGATTTGGATGCACACTCTGTTCTTTTTGCTCCAGTGTGTTAAAACATCCCACAGATGAAAATTATCCAGGCAGGATGTTCAGCTGAGGGGTAATAATAGATGCTAAAACAGACGTGAGCGGCTAAAGGTTAATTTCGCTTGGACTATTTGGCATCCCCACACTAAAATGAATGATTTTTTAGCGCAAAATGGCTGCCGGGAAATGTAAGCAGAGGGATACTGTCACCTCAAAGATGGTATTTAATCTGTACATCTGCGATTTATGATGGGTAACTTCAAACACACGGAGCACATAGCTCTGAATTATATTTGAATTTGATCCAAAAACAACTCGAGTGATGTTACCCAGCACTTCAAATCTACACTGAAGATAAACCCAGGTAGAGTATACCAAAACAAGAATGAGAGTAAACTCAGAAACGATGCCAAGTAAAAAGTAAGACAGCTGAAATATATACATACAGTACATAATCAGTGGAAAGATGTTACTAAATGTGACCAGAAAAGAGCATGCGCCACTGTGTTGGGATTCCCCGCAGAATGGAATAGACATTCGGGAAACATGTCTTAAAAATGCTGTCTAAAAACACTGAAGTGGTAAAATGAAAGCTAATTTTGCTTTAATGTGTATGTGAATGTACTTTTGGCAGCCTAAAAGCTCTGATAGTGGCTCTTATAGAGGCTACACTGCCTCTTTAACCCCGCCACACCAATGTCGTTTGGCCAAGAGAATGAGTAACTTACTGCACTGGATTTGGTGCCCATTACCCTCTTTATAGTCATACAGAAAAGAACTGATCAGTGCACAAGTTTAAAACCATCCAAAAGTCAAAGTCAGCGCAGGAGAGAAACTCAGCAAAAGTAACATTTTCCCCAAATGAAGACGAGCTCAAGACAACTGCAGCGAGACCGGTCATTCCTACATGTACAGACATACACTTCATTACTCATCTCATCTCATATGCCCAAACTAAGGCATCCTGAGGGGAGAATCAACCCCACCGTTTGGACAAATGACCTGTCAAATCTAACCAGTGTAGAGCCTGCTCCTCTAGTGCTCCTTTAGTCTCATAGGTGCCAGCAAGTTGCGACATTTACATGGCTCGCATTTTAGAAAGCTGCACCCATTCTCAACAGCATCATGTTTTGGACCTAGAAGCATATGAATCACATACCTTGTATTGAAGGGACATGTGTAAAGCTTGGCAATACTCACACATGCAGGAAGCGAGGACATATTTGGTCTTACCAGGCGCCAGACAGAATTAGGTTTCCAGCATATGAAAGGATATGGGTTACAGACGACGCGGAGACACCAGTTGCGAGGCCTCGTCGTCTGCTTTAAGCAGAAGAAGGCCACGGGAGCCAGCGCCGGGTACGGCTGTTGCTCCTCTTCCTCGGACGTGCAGTCTGGATCCCGAATAGGAGCCCTGATGCGAACTCCCAACGTTTGTCCGACTTCCACTTCCAGCTCCGGTTCCTGGTCTTCGTGCTCCTGAACCTCGGGACTCCATTCTGCTCCGTCGCCCCGACAACTCCCCCTCCTCCTTGTTTCCACCTCCTCCTCCTCCTCCTCTTCCTCCTCATCATCATGGCTTCCTCCAGGGTCAACATCGTGACCCGGGGCGTCGTTCCTGTAGGGCGTCGGTGGTATGGCGAGCCTCACCTCCTCCCGCGACTCCTCCTGCCCCTCCGGGCACTCTGCGTACTGAAAGCGCACTCTCCCCTCGCCATCAGTCATGATAGAGCATCAGGCAGAGCCACTCTGGGGGGGGGAGGTCAGAGGGAGACGGGTTAGTGGGAGGTGTGGAAACGACGGGTGCGATGAGAGAGGCAGAGACGGAGAGGAGAAAAGAACATTTGGAGAAGAAGATGCAGAGACGGAAAGGAGGAAAGAACATTTGGAGATGAAGAAGATGTAGAGAAACGGTGACAGAAGAGGAAAAGGGCGGAAGAGAGAGATCAACTTAGCAAAGAGCAATTGGAGACAAATCACATAATGAGCCAAGCAAACACTCAGACGGTTTCCTCCACAATCCCCTCGGCAACAAAAGTACTTGCTTCCAATCAATTATAGACACAGTTTATCAATATTCGTTTACTAACCTGGCAGCGCTTGATGCTTTCCATGAGCATTTATATCAAACATTTCCTCTTTCTGTCTCTCTATCCAGTTCAAAATTAACTAGATATGATCACACAACACTAAGAAATCTTTGCTGGAACATCAAGTACATATTGTGTGAATTATGATATGAGAGATAAATGAATGCAATACACACAGACAGACAATTATCTTCAATTATCTGCTGTTTCAGTGACACCATAAACCCAAATATGTATCCAAGTAATAAACTATAAATTAGTGCCACAGAATCATATTGTGATATTGCAAGAATAGTGGGGATTTTTTTTTTGTACTCTCCCTCGCTCTTCCTTCCTGTTGCTATGTGATTGAACAGATGGACTGCTCTGTCTCTGGTCTATACTAGAGGTTTTTTAGCCCACACCACGCAATGGTGGGCAGGGAATGCGCAAAAAAGAAGAAAAAAAAACACACACACACAATAAATGCCACACTAATCCTGATTATTATATTTAAGTACAATAACATTGAGAAGCAAACATTAGTCATCATAATCCAGCTAACAGAATTTTCTCTTTTAAGGGCTTTTTTTTTAATGGGCTTTGTTGTGTGTCCATCGTTTGGCTGGTTATGTGAGAAAAGCGCATCTGACGCTCAAGACAGTTAATGAAGGGAATGTGTGACAATTAAAGATAGAAAACATGATCTAACTTGGTTAGATGTTGTTAAAAAAAAGAAGCACTTATTGCATTTCAAACGGTGTCAAAGGAAACGAGAGAGAATAGAGCGTCACCTGTTTTGGTTTCCTCGCCATTAAAAAGTGGACTCCATCCTGGACTCGACGGGGAATTAAAACATCACAGTAAAACAGAACAACTTTATTTTTTTAATAAAATACCTTATCGAGACGGAATCGGAAGTTCCCATAAGCATGATCCGTGACTTTCCGTGTTTCCAGACGCACCCAGCCTTTCCTCAGCAACCCGGAGCTTTCCTTTCCTTTCCTTTCTTTCTTCCTTCCCCTCTCCTCAAATCCTTTACTTCTTTTTGCTTTTCACAGATTCAAAAGGTTAATCCGAGAGAGTCGTTATAATAATAATAAAGAAAAACAAAAAAAAATCACTGGAAGTATTCTTCATTCGGTTCCATCTATCCACATCCACGCGTCCATCCATCCGTCCATCCTCGCCGAGGTGTTGGTTTTACGCAGCGTGGAGCGGAGATGCGCGCAGGAGGAGGGTCGCTGCGCTCTGTGTGCGCGCGCGTGTGTGTGTGTGTGTGTGTGTGTGCTGAAGCTCCGTGGATGATCTGACACGGAGGAACTTGGCCCAGGACCTCGGGAGTCCTGACACGTGACGTGATGCTGGGCTAATAGGGACGTACTGTAGCGCACACAGTGGGAGACACACACACACACACACACACACGGTGCTTCATGCATCACCATGCAGTCAGCAGTAGATAATGGAAATGGGATGAAAAATGTATTAGGCAGCCTCATATACCTTCCGTGGGTGGAAGCAATAGAGAAACACAAGGAAAGCCTTATTGTTGTTATTATTTTAGTTCATTTATTAGTTTATTCCATTATATTCCTTTAATGTGTAGCCATAGTAACAAAGGGATTCTGTATAGAAACACTATAGGGAGCTAATAAGGGAGATTAATTGTGTCTATAGATCTCCTATGTTTTGAGTAATAAAATGTATTATTATAAATATTTCCCCTGAGGTTAATAGTTTAATTGTTTGGCTGAATAGATGGTTTTGGGTTTCCGCCTACACCTTAAAGCTTCAGTAGGCAGAATATTTTTGGCATCATTGGGCAAAAAATTCCATAATAACCTTTCAGCATATTGTAATTCAAGTGTTCTGAGAGACTTCGGCACCTCCTCATGGCTCTGTTTTCAGGCTTTAAAAAAATCTAGCCCGTGACGTTTGATTTGGCCAATCACAGGTCATTTCAGAGAGAGAGAGCGTTCTTATTGGCTGTGCTCCGGCTGGTGGGCGGGGCTTTGTATTTCCTCAACGGATCTCAAAATGGCTGCCGGGTCACAAGCTTTCTTATTTTACAGCTAAACAGTACACTACAAGATGTTTCTGAAAACATTTGAGGCGAGAAATAGGCATTACAGTAACAGAATATTGATTAATATTTGATCAGCGCTGCCTAGTTTGACCGTTTGATCGGAGTTCGCACGTGATTGACAGCAGCTCAGAGACGGCAAGGCTCCAGATCAGCTCTGATTGGTTGTTTTCCTCCGGTCTGTGAAATCTTGCAGATGCCATTAGGACACAGAGACACATGATTTTTTCACAGATTACCTGTCTCATGCACTACTGTCAGGATATAGTGACCGTTTTATAAAAATAACCTTTTTCATATTTGCTCCATTTCTACCCACTGCAGCTTTAAGATGTGCCACAGACAGGGGCAAAAACTAAAAAAGGATTTCTGCAAACTGGGCTGAAAGGCGATTTTGAGCGGCAGCCACAGTTGTAACTGCAGGATACATGACGCCCACTGACGCCAGAACACTTTTCCCCCATACACAAAAAAAAAGAATACAATCAAACGCTCAAAATGACTCTTTATATTATCAATGCAATAAAAATAAAAGTCTCAAAAGAGCCGTATTAGTAAATCCTTTCATTGTGACTGAGCTGAATTGGTTAGAGTTTGGTGAGATATAGCTATATGTTTTATTAATTTCATTTGTTTGTATGTTTGATAGGGACAGATTATGTTAATGAACATCAGTATAAAATACAAGATGTTGGCAAGAATGCTAATTTGCCTCCGTAGTCCCTAGGCAGGTAACAAAAACAGAAGCATTACAAGTGACAATATACAGATACAAATACACAAATAAATAAAATAAAATAAAAGTCATGAATCCATATAATTGGGGTGAGCCACTTTGAAAAGAGATCCAGTTAATTAAATTTAATTTGACCAGATTTGGGTTTATCCATTTAAGAGCCAGACTGCTGTGCCAGTGGACTCCAGCAGCTTATGATATCTTCGAAGCTGACCTGGTCCAGAGTCAGTTTATCCTATCTGGGATTAATGTGTGAGGGGAGTCAGCAGGAAGTCACCTGGCTCAGCCAGAAAAGTACTGGATGGGTGCAAAAAGCACAGAAGCCTGAAAAACTTTTTGTGGCATATGTGCCCGGTGAGCAGCATAAATGGGGAGCCAACTTGAGACACGCCATCTTCCTGTGTTAAACTACACACTAATTTAATTTTAGCAAGCTAAAAAAAAACTGAGGGAAAACACAGACCTATTCTAGTGAGGTGCTGGCTTACAGACATCAACAAACAAACAAAAAATAGGAAAGCCACACTCACAACATGTTCGCCCGAAAAGGCGTATGAACGACATAATTATGCACAAGGTATTTTGCATGAAATAAGAACGCCGTTTTTGCTTTTGGTGTGTCATTTGTACGTCATGTAGTCTGTACTGACTGCAATGTAAATGCATCCGTGTAAATATGCTACGCTAAGAGCTAGTGACGTGGAATAAAAAAAAACTTTCAACCAGGAGGCCGGTGTTCGAGACCGGTTTTACTTAGTTTATGTACTTATTTCTTTTTTTCTTTTTATTTATTATTTTTCATAGTTTTGTTGAATAGCGTACAAATGACGAACGAAAAGCGGCAAACAAATGACATGCGACATGCCTAAAATGCGTCCTCATGACAAGCGGAATGTCCTTGTGATGTCGTGCTATTTATACAATTTCCCATGAGATTGGGTTGCAAAACTACACTGCATTTATTTAAACCTGTCAAACTGCCTTCTTTAGGATTTTCAGTTTTGGATGTGCAGCTTTCCCCATTCTCTTTTTATAAAAATCGATCTAAAAGCTAACTGCGCTGCCATGTGGAATGTTGTATTAATCTTAAATGGTTAGTTTATATACACATACAATCACACACGTGATCCAAAATTGGCAAAATGCACCCAGTATTTGCCAAGACAATGTGTTTTTTCTCCTTACATGTTACAGTTAACATACAATATTAAAGCTTAAAGGTGCTCTATACAATATCCAGAGCATTAATATAACAGATGTAAAGATATAGAGGAGTAATGTCTACCTGAGCAGAGAATGAAGTTGCTCTCCCTCTGTGTGTGTTATAACATAAGTAATATATAATTAGAGCTTCTCCGTGTTTTGTTGACATTGCCAGGCCAGTTGCGCATGCTTTTAGTGCATGTTCGTGCATGTGAGCGTGCCCCACTGGCTAGCTAGTGGCCACTGCACTGCACTTTACTCATACGGCGGTTACAGCTGATAACATCGTCCTGACCGATGGCGCTGTTGCGGAAGCGTAGCACCCACCCTCTGGTTCCCCCCCAGGTAAACACTGTTAGCTGTCAGTAATGTTGCCTTTGTTTTTTCTGTTAGCGCTGTTAGCACCGCCGGCTCAGCTGTCGCCATGTTGAGAGCCGTGTGGAGGCAATAGAAATGCTCCCAATCTTGCATTTGGTAAACTGAAAAGTCGGCTTTTTTAAAAAGTGTTTGTTTATGCATTTACTCATAATCAACATTATCCTTCATATTTTATTCAGCATACTCGACACGGTTCAGTACCTGTATTCAATCAGGCAACTGCTGCTGCTTCTGTGCCGCGTCAACGTCTTTATAGGCAATTTGTTCTTGACAATCAATTTAAACTCCCATGCTGCCTGGATGATTGATCACAAATACATACACTATATTTAATGAAGAGTGTTTTAGTGAGAGAAAGAGAGACGGAGAGATGGAGGGAGAGAGAGGCAGTGAAAAAGACGAAGAAGAAGGGTGTTGGACGGAGGTTTATGCTGGGGCAGAGTTTAATGTTGTACATTTGGATCCTGAGTAGCCTCACTGTCGGGCCCACGCTGGTAAACCCTGCTGACATCAACCCCATAAGAGGAACCTGCCAGAAACTTGACACTAATTGATATCTGGATGGAGGGAATGAGAGAGATTCAAAAGCTCCCCTCTGGAATCAAATCCCTCAGGGTTCATTTAGATCTGACAGCTGATTGGACGGGAATCCCATCAGTCAAGCGTGGTCGCAGAAAAAGTGGTATGTCGTTCAGACACACAGATTTTGTGGTGAGATTTGGGCAGGGCAACAAAGGCAGAAAAGTCATCCATGTGTTCCTGGTGGATCGCTCACTCCGGCACTCCATACCACCACAGAAAAAACAATAAAAGTGTTTTGAGCTACCAGTGCTGCTTTTGTTCCCACTGGATACTAAAGAGAGGGAGCAGAAGCCACTGCACAGAACAAATATAAGCCTATATAGTTACTCATTCAGACAGTGGCAAAACATGGCTATTAGTCTGAGTTTATGTAAGGCTAGAAGCTGTTTAAATTTGTATCAATAAAGAATAAAAATATAAAACAACAAGTTTTAGGAGGTAGTGTATGTTGAAACCAGCTCACAAATTTAATTACAAAGTTAAAGTTTTTACTTTGGATGATAGTAATCCCCCATTCCTGTACATTATGTGACATAGTTAGCATAATAAACTATGCTTAGGGAAGGTTATGCAAGCCAATCTCCAAACAGCCTGATGTAATCCAGGGTTCAACATTAACCATGGCCCGATGGCCACAAAAAGTTACTCTGTGGCCACCAAATATCCCCTGTAGGTGGGACCAAGTTTTACCAGGTCTCTCTTGAGAATGAGACGGCGTGTCTCAATGAGATTACCTGTCTAAATAAAGGTTAAATAAAAATGAAAAAAATCCCCATACTACGAGCCTTCGCCAACGCAATATTACAGTTCCACAAACACACCCAGGTTTCCGCCAGTATACTGCAAACCAAGCGGTCCGCCAGGCTTAAAGTGACCCCCCGCCAGGCCTAAGCATCGGGGGAAAAAAGTTTAAAATGTATTGTTAAGATGTTTTTTAAACTACAATATGTTATACAAGTAGAAAACTCCCTTTAATGCGTAACGTTAGCGAGTGCATGGTCGAGAGAGAGAGTGTGTGTGTGTGTGTGTGTGTGTGTGACAGTCAGTATGAAGTTAGCAGTAACATTATAGCTGTGAACGTAGCAGTGCAATGTGTGTACAGTTTAGGCTATTTGTTGGTGAATAAATGCTACAACTCCTCAAGACCCAAGCCAAGTTCCCGTGTCTTGCCTGCCACCTGCTGATTAAAGTGAAGGGGGTTAGCCCTGAAGTTAGCAACAGGCTCACTTAAAGGGACTGTTTGTAAGAATCAGAAATGCTTGTTAACAGCGACACCTGGCCGTTAAGTCAACGAAAGTCAGCGTCGGGTTCGCGCTTGTGCTCGCTCTACATAGACAAGAACGAGCATCGCTCAACACAGTGAGGCAACACACGTCAGCTAAAACCACAATATCACTCTATATTTCACCTACTTGGCAGTAATGTTAGCTGACCAGACGAAGGTCTCTCCATGAATCAATGCTGATCCTAGTGTTGGCTTTTCCTGCTTCAGCCTCCCGACTGCGGCCGGAAGGAACAGGCGAGACACCGGAGTTTTGGTCGGAGACGATAACGTTTCTCGCTGCGGAGCCCCGGCACTTCACAAGACACGGAAAACCTCTGTTGGTCTGGAGGAGCTGCAGCAGTTATTTCTGCACAAACATCCACTGTACATTCACTAGATATTCTCAGTGCTAAACTAACTCTTCTGCAGTGTGTAGTGTGCGCGCATGCACATAAGAGTGGAGCGAAATAGCGAGAACGAGCGCGGTGTGTGAGTGAAGGCAGGCAGGCAGAGGAGCAGAGTACAGCAGAGACTCCGGCCCTGGAGACCAAAGCTACGGTCTCCCCCGCGTCCTCTAACCGCGGCCAACACTGTTTTGCAAGACGGGCTTCACTAGATATAACTTTGCGGTTTTGGTGCTTCCGTGTAGTTTGTGTTGGAGTCTCGTCTGAACAGTGTAGCCACACGCGAGCGCGCATGGGAAACCGACCCGGATTGATTTCTACGTGTAAGAAGTTACAAACCGTCCCTTTAAGGCGGGCTGACCTTTTAAGGGAACATATCATGCTCATTTTCAGGTTCATACTTGTATTTTGGGTTTCTACTAGAACATGTTTACATGCTTTAATGTTCAAAACACACATTATTTATTTATTATTTTCATATTTTCTGTCTGAATATACCTGTATTCAC
>CAKAKR010037401.1:47191-58256 GCA_916700685.1 Adelosebastes latens
TGAGGCGACACACGTCAGCTAAAACCACAATATCACTCTATATTTCACCTGCTTGGCAGTAATGTTAGCTGACCAGACGGAGGTCTCTCCATGAATCGCTGCTGATCCTAGTGTTTTTCCTGCCTCAGTCTCTCGACCACGGCCTAAGGGAACAGGGGAGACACCGGAGTTTTGGTCGGAGACGATAATGTTTCTCGCTGCGGAGCCCCGTCACTTCACAAGACACGGGCAGCATTTATTTCTGCACAAACGTCCACTGTACATTTACTAGATATTCTCAGTGCTAAACTAACTCTTCTGCATTGTGTAGTGTGCGCGCATGCACGTAAGAGTGGAGCGAAATAGCGAGTACAGTAGAGACTCCGGCCCTGGAGACCAAAGCTACGGTCTCCCCCGCGTCCTCCGACCGCGGCCAACACTATTTTGCAAGACGGGCTTCACTAGATATAACTTTGCGGTTTTGGTGCTTCCGTGTAGTTTGTGTTGGAGTCTGGACTGACCTTTTAAGGGAACATATCATGCTCATTTTCAGGTTCATACTTGTATTTTGGGTTTCTACTAGAACATGTTTACATGCTTTAATGTTCAAAACACACATTATTTATTTATTATTTTCATATTTTCTGTCTGAATATACCTGTATTCACCCACGGTCTGAAACGCTCCATTTTAGCACCTGTCTCTTTAAGCCCTCCTCCTGATAAACTCTGCTCTGATTGGCTTGAGAGAAAAATATGATGCACCTTTGCAAAGGTAGGCTGCAAGCTGCTGGTGGTATATTCTAATGAGCCTGCATCTGACATAGGAAGGGGAACCAAATCTTAATGGATTGTGTAATCACAAGTTTTCTGATCCAGGCGCAAAAAACTGACTGGGTTATCTTATTTCACAGTTTGTGGGTTGGTAGGCACTCCAGATACCCAAATGTATGTGCACAAGCACTGAAAAAGTGAGTTTTTCATGATATGTCCCCTTTAAAGTGGACTAGCTATTCTTATTTTAGTGACCTTGCAAAATAGAGCAGATAGAAGAAGAGGAGGAGAAGTCCGCGTGAGATATGCGGCCAATGGCAGACTTACTGTATACCCACAAACTACATCCGGTGAGTCAGATAGGGGCTTGGTGGCCCGTGGGGCCAGTGCTTAAAAATATTAGCGTCTGTCCCTGTAATCCTTTAGTCTCTGTGTGCATACATACAGAGCGATATTAAAGTTATAATCTACACACTGTTCCTGATCCTGTTCATGTCTGTATGTGGCCCGCTTACTGTATTTTCTAGTTTGGTTGCTCATCTTATCTGGTAACTATGGCAATTTATTAAACTGGGTCAATAATGTAAGTGATTTCGATTAACTTTATTGTACAAATTAAATAAAATGTTAAGTTGAACATGCAGTAAATGACGACTAAATTAAAGAAGTTTTGCAGTAAAGTCATTCCCCTGGAGATCAGAAACCTCAGCTTTACCATCTAAAGAAACCACAGAATGATGCAGCAGTCAGGCCCATACAGTTTATATAGTTGTGTGCTGCAGTGGCACATGCAAACTACAAACACAGTAACTTATAGTACTTGTATACAACTGAAAACAAAGGCAAAGTAGCAATGTTAGCGCCCCAAGCCACAAATCCATCTTCACTAATTTGAAACGCCAGAACTTAAACACCTTGTCAAGACACCAAATTGCTCAAAACTCTCAGTCCATTGAAAGCCCACGTAACAAAAGCAGCAGTCATGTTTACAAAGATCTTTAGGATGGTGGACTCTCAGCAGTTTAAAGTTCAGTCGACCAACCTGTCTGCAACTGTGCTCTTTGATTAATGTAACATGCTGCAATACGATTTGTTGCAAACACGCTGCCAGTAATTCAGCCTTTTATTGAACAGCATTGCCCGAGAGCTGTCTGATGCAGTTCACAGATCGCTCTAAAGCATCAGCTACGCTGGAACAATAAATGAATAAATGCTGGGCACACAAACGCCAGGCTGCTGCCAACTTTCTCGTCGCACAAGGCTAAGCCGATCAAAAATAATCATTCGCCAAAAGGTTGGTGTTCTCCTTCAAGACCCTTGGCAGCGGAGCCGTGTCCCCGAAAGCCAATTAAGGAGTCGTTTGAAGTAGTGAAACTGAAGGGACAAAGGAGACGCCTGTGGGTTCTGCGGTGAACTAAGTTTAATCTGCAGTTGTTAGAAAGGAGGATAGTTTGACGGTCATGTAGCATCGCTAAAGCGAGGGCTTCCTAGGGGGGTGTTGCGATTAATACAGATGGGGTTTATACGAGCCCTCAGCCGCGATGAATCACGCTTTCCCGTTATCTGAGTGTGGAATGGGACATTACATTATCTAAAGTAATGTCCATCAGGAGGACCTGCTGAAGTCATTACAGGAGTTAAATGATCTGTGTGTGTGTCCATTTATTCTCAACTGGGAGCAAAAGCGAGACACCTGTCTTTCTCTCCCACCTGTCTGTCTCTCCCCCCATGCCTTTCCATCACGTACAGAGTTGGAGCTCATATCCTCCTCATTACCGTAGGCTTGGCCCCAAAATGGCTCCCATGAGGCTTTTGCTATAATGTTGGCTCCGGTTTCACATCACTCTCAGCTGTTTGTACAAAAGCCTGAAAGCCTGGTTTGAATCTGCTCAATTTGCTCAACCCTCAGCGGCACATTCTGCCTCAGAGAAGCAAAATATCTGATTTTGTCTGCTCGCTCCTCTTTTATTACACAACAAAGTCCCTCCTGAGCTTGCAACTTTACTGCTGATTTCAAGACAGTATTATGCACACAATACATTTGGTAACAAATACCACAAGGGAGATAAAATAACAGACTGTGTTATATCTTTAAGGGAAGAAAACATCTCTCTTCATACACCCTATTTAATTCATTTATACAATACATATTGCCACCAGTCTAAATCGATAAGACTGCGTGTGCTTCCCACAGATGATCAATAATCCTCTGCCAGCCTGCACTCTCTGCCTTCCATTCCCTAGCTGTCCCAACCACTTCCCCATCCCCCCAACCCATCATCCTCCATCCCATCTTCCACTCTGACTCCCACGCTTTCATCATCCAGCCTTTTCTTCCTGCTTTTTTTTCATCTTCTTCTCATCAGCGACCATTACTCGTTCCTACTAGGTGGGATTTTTGAAGTACGGGAGGACAGAGGATAGCCGTTGGACACCCACACACAAAGAGATTGGTTTTCATTTCAAATGCTATATAAATCGAAAAATCCAGACATCCAATCAGACACGTTCAATTTAACGGGATGAGAAGTAATTTAAATCAGCTTTTTCTTAATCTTTATCTTCAATATAGCACACTATGTAGTTCATAAAAGTAAATCTATGTAATTATATTAGGTGCATCACGTTTGGTTTCAGTTTCATTAACATCATTAAATGTATATTGCATTACATAATGCTAAAGGGTAGTGTGAGCAGCTGGAGCAAAAATGGCTGAACACACAAAGAAAAACCACAGCACCTACAAAAAAAACGTCTTTGACGGAAAACTGCGAGGATAATCATGTCATGCACTATTTGACTGACATGTGATCTCTCGAGATGTGCAGGGCCGAAACACAACAGACATCAAAAGACGTCTCCAAAGTAATGCATAAAAACAACAAAGTCGAGGAGCGGTTCTTAAAGGTTTCAGCATTATCTCTTTTTCTCTCCGCTCTACCGCACCTCTGATCTATCTCAGCTCGACGGATCTATCCATCCACCCACCCATATTTCTCTCTTCCCCTGTCTCTGGGGACTGGAATCTTCTGATTAAGCCCTGCTGACGTATGTGAGGAGGGGGAGACCCTGCGAGTGTCCTTTCACAGGGCTTCCCCCTCTGCTGCAGCACGGGCTCTTCTATTTTGTACATGTGCAAGGACGAGCGTGCCTCACGAGTGGGCTGCACAAAGCCACTGAAATATGCATATTCTTGATGTATTATTGAAATCAAGCTAAGAAAAGTACACCGAGATACATAACAAAGTGAAAGAGAGAGTGCTTAGAGAGAAAAGAGAAGAGGTTGAAAGAGACTTTTATGGTGTGTTTTTAATCCCTCTCCCCCGCTGTATGCAAAGTAATCATTCTAATTAGGGGGTATGGGAGAGGGAAAAATATCTGTGCATTCATAAACACAACAGCAACAGAGGAAACAGTTACATAATCACACACAAACACCAGCAAAACGCTTTACACACACACACACACACACCAGTATGGAGCTTCACAGACAGCTTTAGAAAGAGATCTGTCATGCTACAGAGTGCATTCAACCATACAGCTCAGTCATACATGTTGACATGTGAAAAACACCTGTGTGTGAGTGTGAGGCATAACAGAACAGAGCATTACGTCTGCTTTCATCTGCATACAGCCTGTGTGCACGCATCGTCTGTTGGCTCATATACATTCACTTGCATGTAAATATGTGTTATCTTTAAGCATGTGTGTGTCTATCCTGAGTCATGTTCAGTTCCTATTTCTCTGGATGATTGTTGTTCCTACTGCGTATGGACAGTGCTGGAGGCTTGGTGATATAATGACTACCCAAAGGGCTACTTCAGTTAGCGAACTACTGTAGCTGGGCAGCTAAACGGTAACATGCCAGCCAGCTGGGAGCAGGTAAATGCTGGAATGTAGTCACCGAACAAAACTGGTATACTGTTATTTCATTCTCTCTCTCAAAAGAAAAAAATATATAATTATTCTTTCTTAACAAATATATGGCAGGGCAGCCAACTCAGAGGATGGCTCCATGTATGAATTATAAAGTATCAATAGTATAGATTATAATTAAGAAAAACATTTTGCCCCTTATATTTCGTTCCCTATACAGTAAGGGTGAGTCACGTCTCCATGTATAATGAATTATAAAGTAGATTATTGCTGTGTTTGGGTTGGTAGCCTATATAAAATAGTCGACCCAGTCGCCAGAATAAAATGTTGGCATTGTGCGTTTCTGCAAACCACGGATACGTTGAATCTCGACATTTCTGAACCAAAACTACATTTAATTTCAAAACATTTCTACATTATGTATATCAACGTAAAACTGATTTAACCACTTGTGGCGCTTTTGTCATTTTTAAACTGTATTCTCAATTACATTAAGGTTTAGTCAACAAAACTACTTGGTTAGTTTTAGTAAAAGGTCGTGGTTTGGGTTCAAATCTGTATGTTAATTTTGGTGTCACACGGGACACAAGCACCGGTGTCCTTGGCGAAAGTCCCGTGTCTGACTCATCCATCCTCCCAAACCGCCTCTCTGTGCGAACTTACGCAGGCTTTGTTCAAATATATGTGTGATACATCAAAAACTAACAAAATTTGGGAGAAAATATGTTGTATGGTAACGTAATTTTTAGGAGACCAGGCTAAAATAGTATAGCCTATAAATAAAATTTAAAAAACCTTGCTACTTGCATCTTGTTTCTTATAAGGTGAGTCACGTCTGCATGTATAATAGATTATAAAGTAGATTATTGCTGCATTTGGCCTCATATATATTCTCTACAACGTTGCGTTGTAGCACGGTTCAAAAAACGTCTGTTGAATCATGTTGAAGCCCGAATGCGCAATGCCAAGTTTGTTCAGTGACTTTATTCTAGCATCTACCCTGGAAGCATGCTAGTGCTAGCCAGTCATAACACCGCTAAAAGCCTCAAGCTACTTTAGTTGCTAACTAGACACACCTAGACAGAGTAAAAATGATGCAACACAGCTAATATGACAACTTCCTGTACGGACTGTACGGCTCTTCTTCCCCTCAAAGGTCACCACTGTTAAGACAGTTTATCATTGAACTGTCGTGCAAATTCACATCAATCAATGTTCACCAAATTGCACCCAGATTTAATTTGCCATTGTGAGCAAATCCGGTAACTGAAATGGATTGATTTCACTCCAAAAAGTTCCTGTTTTTAATGCTGGTGTGAGACCATCCACAGGTGAAAGGGTCAGTTTTATTTTGTAGGTTTATAGCAGCACTTGAAATTTGAAATGAGACTGAGATTAACAGCAGAGGCATCTAAATATAGAGAGGTCTGCAGGTGACATCATGTACCTTCAATTCTTATGGGCTTGATTCAAGAGGGGATCATTATGCAACACATAAATAATTGGTGGCCACATGGGAACTGAACCCTAAGATCAGCAGCACATCCATTTATGACAATACTCGGAGTGGAAATCGGACTTGTGCATACATGCCCAGATTTAGAAAACACAAACATACACACTATAGATCTGACAGAGGCAGTGCATACACTATCCCCTCTGTATGATGCTGTCTATACCTATAACTGTACCAGCTGTTTGTACAGGGCCGTCTCTATTAATACACAACTGGAACAATGGCTTAAACAACAACAAAGATGTGAACGTTGAATGGGTTTTGAATGGATCCACACGTACGCCTACATATACACAAAGACACATGCATACGCACATGCATACAGTCTGTTCTATGTGTTCTTTTATCCTCAATCTGCTGTACTCATTTATTTGTTTAGTTGCTCTATTCTTAATTTAAACGCCTAACCAGGGACAGAGGCTGTAAATTAGCTTCAGCTAGACGCCCTATATACGTCACAATGTTTATCTATATTGTCCTTGTTAAATGAATACTTAAGTAAATAAATAAATGAAATCAATCTCTCTTATGCAATCCTGCCAGGCTAAGAGTAACTTTCTCATGAATAAATAATTTAGGTTGTTTAATGGAACATTATCATATATGTGTCTGGGCATTTGAATAGCTAAGAATGTGATGAATATCAATTTCTTTATGTACATCTGATTCCTGGCTGCTGTTCCCTCTGTTGTGTCTGCACCGTGTCTGCTTTCATCTATTAAAAATTAAAAAAAAAAAGGAATATACACACACAGGCGCTGACTGCCTGCTGGCCTCTTGAAAAATATAAAGCTTATTTTCAATACAAAGACCTGCAGGTTGCAGGGCGTCCTCACCCACACACACCCCTACTGGTAGACTTCAAACCGGTTCAGAGAGAGAGACTGAGAGGCTGCGACCAAAACAGGGGAGAGAATGAATAAAGAGGTATACAGTACAAAGAGAAAGTGAGCTGGAGGGAGAGAAAGAGAGAGTACTGTACAGTCACAGGGAGAGTGAGCTGATGACGTGTCATAGCAGCAGTAATGAAAGTAACATCTGGATTATAATCTGGTGTTGTACAACAGCATCTGGCATCCTTCTGCGTGACATTATATTAACACTTTCACATGGACGATCAAATGCAACGCAACAACCCTCCTAATACCTGCATAGAAAATGCACAGTGGCAATGAAACCTGTTACACTTTTACTGCAAAATCAGTTAGAAGTAAAACAGATGCATACAGATATATCATAAAATTGACGTGCATGTGCATCGTAATAAATAACAAAACATCACATAATTTATGTAAATTTTTCCCAACATATATCAATTGTGGTATGTGTTTTTACAAAATAACTTAATTCATCCTTCGCTAAGCCCCTCCCCCCTTGGTTACTGTTGCTAGGCCTATAAAGCTTTCGCACCTGGCATGTCAATATGGCGTTTTCAACGATATCAGTGAGAAACATTCCAAAGGAAATAATGCCAGATTTCTGGAATAATCGTTCTGAAATATCAGAGAGAAGTAGACAGAAAGAACTACAATATGCATTTGAAAGCAACATTCACAATATAATTTGTCGGCGGAGTATTTTAAATGAAGAGGCCATTAAACCGAGGGAAAAGCTCAACGGCGGTCCCAATGCAAGCGTCAGACACCCCACGTCTTGACGACTCACATGAAGGACAAACATACAGGAACAACAATGTTCCTGCACAGCAGGATAAG
Organism: Adelosebastes latens; assembly: GCA_916700685.1. NCBI lineage: Eukaryota > Metazoa > Chordata > Actinopteri > Perciformes > Sebastidae > Adelosebastes > Adelosebastes latens. Next base: position 55,051 of record CAKAKR010037401.1, read on the forward strand.
TCAATATAATGTTGTTTTTTTTAAGCAAAGTTAACGCTTAGTTATTACTCCCTATAGCTTTCATTATCTAATCTAAAACTAAATTGTCCCGCTTTTCCATTTGTTTAAAGCACGCCATAATATTGCTTGCACGCCGGGGGCTTGATCCAAACACTGGATCTCACAAATTAATAATAATTAATATTCAACCGTCTTTGTTTGAGTTTTTGTTGATCTTTGATGGATTCAGCTGTGAGTGAGGTCTTCCAAACTGTATAACCCAGAGCCAATATGGCCCCTCTTGCGTTTTTGGCTTCGAAAAAAAGAAAAATACGACGATCCCCTCTAAACTTTAAGGATATCTGCTGTCGGACTTGCAGGTTCCATACTAGTTATGGTCGCTAACGTAGGATAGGACAGTGGCCATTCTAGGGAGGGGCTTTGCGAAGGGTCAATTGATAAATTGGGGCTCAAATGAAGAGTATCCCTAAATCTTGGTCAAGCCAGCTATTTTTAGAGATTTTCATGTGCCCAGAAATTTAGACCTGATGTAAAACAGACTTTCAGAAAACCGACCCAAGTACAAACCTTAGTTAGACCACTTCTGAAAGGGCCCTGAGGATATATGATGCCCCATGTGATTGGAGCAGGTATTAGAAATATTGACACACACCCTCTGCAATAGATGCAATAAATAATTTGGACCTGTCTCGACTCATGTCCCAAGTTGAGTCTTGGTTAACCCAGTGGACCCCGTGAGGACCTCTAATTCCTTCCCATTGTTTTGTCTAGCAGTGCGAACGGTGTCTAAGCCAAGTTTACAACAGTGTCAGCTTCATGACAGCTGTATCAGCTCAGTGATTTACTTTTCACGACAATGCCAATAAAGCTAAACTGGGACTCTTACAGCTGTGGTGTGAACAACGCCGTAGGTCAATAAGCGAGCAATTAATTTCCTGACTGTCCGTTTATTGAAATTCTATCAGTCACAACCTCAACTTTAAACATTAGAACTCCCTGTCTGACTTTAGTATTAATGGGATTATATAACTGGGAAATGACGCCATCGTCCTTACACAACACTCCTGATAAAGATGTGTCATTTTCGCCACATTCAGTGATATAAGGGGACACAAACAACCGAGGAGAATACATAACGGGGATGGTTACGTAAAAGTGTTTTGATGTCATTATCGCCTAAAATATAACCGCTCCGTCCGGGTAATTACCCGTTGCAAATAATGGCTCTTTCTCTTTGGACTTAATGTTATATTTTAACGGAAACACAGCAACCCAACATATATTATAGGCAAGCATGCCATGAGAAATGTACCACAAGTTGATTTGATTATATTTCAATTTTATACATGTTTATCTTCTTTCTGTTACTTCTTTTATGTGACATTACCTGTCATTTGGCTTCAAAATGATCGTTGGTTGGTTGATTTCGGTTCAAATTGGTGATTAAACACTATCAAACAACAAGTAAAGATGTGCAGGTAATGTGTTCTAGGTGGGTTTACCTTTACTTACTCACCATCTGTCTTTTAAAACCCATCACTGTGGGTTTCAGCTCGACTTTACGCTCCATTGAGTGTGTCTGAAAACAGTTGTGAGATGAGTCTGCACCGTCTGTCACATTAGGAGCTCCTGCAGAGAGACAGACGTAACGTGAGACAAAGACGGTAAATAAGAGTGTGAGTGTGTGTTGAGAGTGTGAGCTGAAGAGAGACGCACTCATAAAGGTGAGATGGTGAAACGGGGAAAGAGATAAATAACAAGATGAGCAGACAGACAGGAGGAAACAGACTTCCACTGCTGACTCACACAGCTCTGTGAAGTCTCACAACACTTCCAGAAAACTTGTGCGCAGTCCTCACATACTCAGCTGTGTAACGATATGCGTGTGCATTTTATGTGTGTGTAGTGGTGCAGCTGTGCATTCCAATCAGAGAGATTTAACCCTCTCGCCCCTCCCTACCGTTATCCACTAAGACCCTCTGCTTTCCTACCATCTGGACCAGTCACTGCTACCAGTCAGCATGTGTGTACTGGTCTGTCTCCAGCCTCGTGTCTCACATTCACAGAAAGAAGAATTAGCTGGTTTATGTCAGCCAACGCTACCTACAGCTGATAAGGAATAAGGATAGCACTTTATGATAAAGCGGAGAAAATTGTTTTTATTGATTTAAGATGTCACTTTAGAGGATTTTCTCACGAAGCCCCGAGCACCTACTAAAAGATGTTTACTGGATAAATCTACTCCTGGCAGCTGTAGCTGTCATTCAGCCGATATAATCTACTGTTGTGTCTGTCTGTTTGGGCCACACTTTACCCCACAGGTTATGAGCTACAGACTGAGACGTCAATTCACAATACAATTGGTAGTAGGAGCGATACTTTCAAATAGCAGAGTCAAAATATCACTTTAAGGATCTCCCTCAAATATTCTCTCAACCTTCACTTAGAACTGAAACAAACCTCTATTAAAACAACATTTTTTCCCCACGTTTTCGAAAGCATTTTACTTATGGATAAATATAATTATTTTACGTTAGCATTTAGAAAAAGCCTAATGCCAAAGTGCATTGATAAAAATGTTTAGCACCAGATTTAGAGAAGATGTTAAAAGTGCACCACCAACAATTGTTTTTAGCTTTTGAGATAAAAGCGACATCAAGGACAAAATTGTTAAAAAAATGTATCTATACATGGTTATCTTGTACAGCGCAGAAGTGTTTAGCAACATAAGCATAAAGCAGTATTAACTTTTTCTGTTAAGATTGATGAAGATAGGTGATAATAGCAGGTCATAAAAATGATTACTAGGTTTTTGAAAACTTATGATTCTCTGCACCACACAGAGATAAAAAACACTTTTATAGATATTTGCTGAAGGTTTCACGATTATGACAACAAAATTAAACTTTTGGCCCCAAGCAGGCCTAAACCGAAAAACATAATGCTGAAAATTAAAACCACTCACAGAGAGAGAGTAAGAATCACCCATCCATCCATTCTGACTACCTTCCACAGTTACAACAAAAATGAAAAACAAAACTGAAAAGTAAGCTAATCATAGCTAATCAATATGGTTATGAATAATGTGAATGCTGAGTCAAAGTTAGCTGTGCTATGTTTGGAAATAACTGAAAGGGTTAGTTTGGATTTTTCAAAGTGGGTTGTATGTTTACTCCCGTGTTCTGTGAGGTAAAATTACTGTTTTT
>CAKAKR010037401.1:58276-72495 GCA_916700685.1 Adelosebastes latens
TCTGGTAGGTATATTGTTGTCTTCAAACCTACCAGACCAGACTCCATTCACAAAAACAGTAAATTTACCTTATTGTGTGGCTTTTCGGACCCAAACTAACATGGCGTCCACAGCAGGACATTGCTTTTTCAAACAGGGAGCGTACCCACTTCCCATCTACTTCAGGTCACATGGGAAAAAGTCTTTAGAAGGGCTTGGGAAATAGCATTTTGAAGGTAAAACATTCATACTGACCAAAATTTGAATGTTCAGATTTGAAAACATAAGGAACACCACTGTGAAGCTACAGAATTATATAAAAACCTGAAAAAACAAATATAACAGACCCGCGCTTTAAGCTTTACATTATCAGCCACATAATAGATGACAATTAAAAAGTCAATACTGAGCTAAAAGTTGGAAGCTACTGTGTACTAACATGAAACGCTCCCTCTCATTTGCTATCATCTTTCTGCTTCGGTTGCTCCCGCTTCACTAGACTTTCAGTTAAGTTTCATCATCCGACTTTCTGTTCACAAAGAAGAGCACACACACACACACACACACACACACACACAAACAAAGGCACACATGTGTGGAGGACCTAAAATCCAGTAAATACGGCTTTTTAGATCTGATTCAAATATTACCCTCTGTTACAAAAGTACAGCATTTGGGTGTGTTGTTTGTGTGTACGTGAGGGAGTGCGCGTGCACATGTGTGCGTACGCGAGTTTGTGTACTCGGAGGATCATGAGGTTAGAGGAGAGGATTCTAACGAGGTCTGTGGCGGCATCGCCTCCATGGAGCTGGCTTGACTGCTCTCACTAATGAGACAGTGACGCGCACACGCACACACACACACTGGAGCAGCTCTCTGAAACTCTCGATACGGTGAATCACCATTTCATCCGATCTGTCTCCAAAAAACCCCACTCGCTAATCCATTTCCTGGACTGTAAGTGTGTGGTGTGTGTGAGAGAGAGTGTGAGGCCAAAAGGTCCTTGTCCTGGCAGCTTCTCGAGGTTAATCCCCCCCATCTCTCGCTCTCCCTGTGGCACCTCGCGCTCTTTATCCATTTCTCTCTAAATACTTCCCTCTTTCTCCGTCTCTTAGAGAGAAAGCTTGACCTTTTTTTTTTTCTTTTTCCTTGGCTATTGTTCTTTTTTTTGGTCCAAGTAGTATGTTTTGGCACTTACAGTATCCAGTGTGTGTGTGTGGTAGGGGTGGGGTGGGGTGGGGTGGGGTAGGGTGGGGGATTTAAACATATGTTCATCAAAGAAGGATTACTGTCCAGTGGTGTGATCTAATCTGAATGAAGCCCCGCACTGAGAATGACCTGCTGATACTGATTTTACACACACATACACACACTCACAAACTGCTGACCTACAGAGGTTGTGAGGTTGGCCGTGCTGGGTCACTGGACCTACGCATCATCGCCTAATGATAATCACCTTCCCGTACAGCTAACCAATCGGAGCGCTTCTTCCAAGAACAGATGGCATGTACTCTGTAATCTGGGGATATGATTTGATGTTGAGCTTTGATATGTTGCTTTTCTTAAGGAATATCTGTGTCAATCATCTACATTGTTTGTTGGGTGAGTGTTTGCAGAAAATGTAGCTGATGCACGGACACGTCAGGACTCCGGATGCTGTCTTCGGGAATTTGCTGCCATTAATTTTTAAACACTACGAAAAACTTGCTGAACGTGGACAATCGAAGGCGGTAATCATGACCCCCTTGAGGCAACTGGCTTTGCTGACGTTCGCTAAGCCCCGCCTCCCTTAGTTACTGTTGCTACGCCTGTAAAGCTTACAACAGCTTAAAGTTTACAATGATAACAGGGACAGATTTACCACTTGATATTCTAATGGGTCCTTGTTTTCACACAGCAGTTGACAAAAGCAGGGTTCTCATTTCTAGCCGCCATGTGTTGTCAAAAAATATTGAAGTATCGATACATACAGTATTAATATGAATATTGGCAAAGGTGTCAATACTCATTTTCTGCAGTATTGATACACCGGTACCAGCTGCGCTTTCTGCTCTCTCTTCTCTCAGACAGCGAGTTGACACACACACCGCTATTTATTTTTTAGTAAGAAGCAAAAATTTTATGCCCTCAATGTTGTGTCAAATTTTCCCTGCGGTATCGAAAATGGTATTGAATATTGATCATTTTCAAGGTATCAAAGTTAGAAATTCCAGTATGGGACATGGGCCAAACTAAAAAGGCAAAGTACACATCAAATAAATGTGTCTATCATTTTAGGTAGTTCTTATCACGCTGATGTGTTCATTCTTCTGATAAGTTTGGTTTTAATTAGTTATTTGATGCTATAAAAGTGAGGTGAGACGTCATGATTGACAGCTGCTCTGAGTGAAGCAGTCACGCAGCCAGAGGCTCGGGAAGTATAACGTTACGTAGAGTAGGAACGTCGAGAGGAGATAAAACTTTAACTTTCCATAACCATGATTTTCTGTTTCAAACATAAAGTGGACATAAAGATCTTTATATACAGACTAACTACTAGACAACTGTATATAATGATCTGATATACAGTTTATGTTTCATACAGTCACTGACCATGTTCCCAGCTAGCTTAGCAGCATCTCCACTTACAGTGCTGTCGTATGTGTAACGTTTCTGAAACATGACTCACGAGTTTGTGTAATAGAACATGTGTCAATTTGATCATAAATGTAGTTATAGAGATATTATGGTTATTGTGTCTCAATCCTCGATACCGCGGCTCCAGCTCCCCCGATCACTACTGCACAGACTCCGGCTTCAAATGACGTCAAAATCTCAAGATTGCAGCTCCCGTATCTGGGATATTTTGGCTTCACTTTTGTACAGTGAGACGAAGTCATTATATACAGTCTATGGTTTAACCTTACAAGAAAAGGGGCTTTTACGATGACAACTAAGTGATGTGTTTTGCAAACGTAACATTATCCTGGGTAACGATTAGGGTGTGGTTGCTGAAGCGTCAACTTCTACACACGGACCTTCGATATAGTATCATCCAGAACCAGCTCTCTCTCACGCACTGTATGTCCTCACTCATATGGCACTTTCAACCTGAGAGCAGAACAAAGCACTTCTGGGATTCAGCATCTTGCTCAAGGACACTTCAAAGCATCATCCCAACCACTAATGCACAATCCGCTCTACCACCTGAGCCACAGAGGCGCCCCATGCATCGCGGAGTGTAAGCTAGACATGGACAAAGATAAACAGGTAATAAATCTCCCTGACATCACCGTTCTTCAACATAATACCAATCCATGTCCGTCCCAAGCTTTCCACTGACTTTGTATGCACTTCCACTGTTATTTATGTTCTCATCGCTTATGCTGTAAACTGACCAACAGGCTGGTCTCCCTAAAACGTGGTGCATTCCTTTGAGATGTGTGTGTGTGTGTGTGTTTAGTGAGAGAGAAAGAGCACTTGTCAGTTGATATACGGGCTTCTGGGAAGCTGCACGGTGCAGCTGCTGTCATACCACAGATCAAAGGGGATTCCTAGACAGGCTGGATGGAGGAGGTGGGGGGAGGGGGGGGAACTTAATGAAGCTCGCTGCATTGATGTCAGCTGGTTTGAATCTCTGAACTTCAGAAGATGTTTCTGCTACGAGAGAGTGACCCTTCAGACCTCACAGTCTTTAGCTCATCAGTTTGTGACAACTACTTGCTCTCAAAGCCGTAGCTCAGAGTTAAACCAACGGTCAAAGAATTAGGGAGCGTCCAACTGGGACCACACAAATGTGTTAAATAGACACTTGTGATACCATATTTCTTTGGATGAAGGTTAATGACAAATGTCATATTATAATTATGGACGATATAGGTGACTATGGTTTAGTAAATGACAATGTGGCCAGCAACCACTTCTGGACTGTGTTGGTTAGGGGTGGGGGAAAAAATCAATACAACATAGTATCACAATATTTTGCGTGGCAATATTGTATCGATATACGGACATAAAGTATCGATCTTTTATTATATAAACTATTAACCTCTTAACAATCCGATGGCCCGTTATTCTGTCTTTCAGAGGTTGTAGCAGGCTCAGTTTTAAAGCTAAAGTGAAGATACTGGTATCATACTAAACATAGAAAACCTAAGGAATCGTACCAACCATGTCATGTTAGCTTGTCGGGAAGAACAATAAATAACACTCCAAATTTACACTTAATGTTGGCGAGGAAAATGGCCATTTTCAAAGGGGGTTCCTTGACCTTTGACCTTATGATATGTGAATGAAAACTCTGAGATGACCAGAGTGACAACTGTATCTTATTAGATAAAACAGATGTTGACAAACTGAATAATCTGCAGTTAAAAAAGGAAATAAATCGCAACATTTCATATCACAAAATGTTTAAAATTGCAATAAGATCGTATCATGACTTAAGTATCGTGATAATATCGTATTGTGGGCCCCCTGGTGATTCCCATCCCTAGAGTGGTATTGCCAGAGGAAGTTGATAATTTAACTTTTTTTTTTTTAATATCATACAGCAGAACTCTTTTTCAACCAATCCTGCGTGACATATACTGTAGTTTATAATAGTGTTGTTCTATTAGAATGTACAGGTATTTATTTTTGCCAGATGTACCTTTTAGACTGACTGTATATTCCATTGTTATTTTCCTTCCTTGTAGTTATATTTGCTGCAACAGCCCATTATTTCCACGAGGATCATTAATGGTCTAATCTAATCTACAGACTGATGCTGCTCTACCCTGCTGCTGGTTATGCAGCTCTTGTAATCCAATTGGTGCGTCAGTCGCTAATTCTGCGAAACAGCAGACGTCAATCCAGATGGCAGTAAAAATCACCCCAGGACACCAGAGTTGACCCATACACAGTAAATAATTTCAGATGGAACATTTACCAGAATAGAGATAAATTATTTCCCTAGACAGCTGACATTTATTTGATAGGGAGATAAAAAAAATAACCAAACCACTCTGGCTAATTCTAAAGGGCTGCAGAGAGAGTGTGGCTTTGAGTGTGAGCATCAAAATCTGCTTTATTTCACAGTTGTGCTAATAGCTATGGAACAAAGTGTACTTACTGTATAACCATGTACAAGCCTTTTGAGGTGTAACAATACAATTAGAGCAGCAATGATTAATTGATTAGTTGTCAACTATTAAATTAATCTGCAACTATTTTTAATAATCGATTAATTGGTATTAATATATTAAATATATTATATATTAAATATATATTAATATATATATTAAATTGTCAATGAAAATAATCCTACAATCAGATCATAATTAATTTTTCAATTAAGACCAAAAAAAATCCTTATTTATTTTCTTTAAAACATACAAAAACTCTTTTTTAAAATCTTTTAAAATAGTTTTTCTTACAGCTTTTGTAGCAAAATGCCAATAATATCCTATCAAATCAATAAAAATGGGATCACAAGCTCACCCTTATCTCCATGAAAACTGAAAAATATAAAATGTTAAGATAAGAATGTCAATATTAATATATATAAATCAAATGTTATGAAGGTGTTAGTGGACCAAAAATACCAGTTTTCAAAGTAAATGTGTCGAAAGCTGCAGTTCAGTTGCATTTTATGATGCCAACAAAGGCAAAGAATCCACAAAGAGTCAAACTGAAGCACATTTGCAGGTGCTGTGAATGGATGTGAGGACATTTGTTTGAGTTAAAATGGTTTGATTGATTTATTCTCAGGGACAACGCACATTGATCAACATCATTGTAAATGTTCCAGTGTTAGACAAAAGGCTAACATTCAACTGTTGTCCCCCCCAGCCTGCTGTTAAATTGGCCAATAACACTGTTTCAACTTCAGTGGTTAATTCAAGTTGTATGAATGCAAAGAGACAAAAACAAAAAAGGAGTCAGTCTGGAGGAAAATGAGAAACTGGCAGTCTGGTTATCACTCTGTCTGAGCTGTCACACGCAGTCGCTGCTTGTGGCCTCACCAAACATCAATCAGTGAACTACTGCACTGACTGTTTGTGGCCAGAAGACGGAAAAACCACTCCAGCGATCAAATCGAGCTGAAGATTCATGTCACTTTGTATCCGTTGCTCATGATGTATGAGATACAACATGGAGACTTCGGAAAAAAGCTGCTCCACACCACTCCATTTCTACAGTCAGCTGATAGCATTTAGTTGACTGAAACGTCCTGCTTTTTTGAAATGTCGTGTTTTCTGAAATGTGTTCTGTGAAATGTTGTGTGTTGACCCTCAGGGCCACCGTAGGTTTAGGAGTTCAATTAACGAATACAACACTCTGCCCACAACACCAAATACAACTCCGCCCACTACGCATTGTTTGTACTGCTAATTAAGACAAGTAAGAACAAAAATTATCAGTGTAAAATCTCAAGCAAACATATAACCAACCAGGCTACAACTGGTGAGTAAATCATCTACATTGTGATTAAGAACAGCTAACACCATGCAACCTTTTGTTAATGGTGCTTTAATCATAAGCCTAACAGTTGCACAGTTTGTGGAACTAATCCTGGAGGACGGGCCCGGGTGAGCACATGTGCTGATAAAAAAAAAAGTAATACAGAATTGAAACATATTCGAGGAAGTGATCATGTAGAGAAAACAAGATAGGGTAGACAGCAGAGCACAGCGACAAACATTTGAGCAGATACTAATGTGTCAGTGCAACGCTTGACAACTGATGATCCTGGAAAGAGGGATAGGGGGAAGAGAAGGGGGGGGGAAGGGAGGGAAGGGAGGGGAGGGGGAGACAGGCGGGTGCCAAGTGTCAGGAGGACTGTCGAAGACAGAAGTGAGACGACTTGTGGTCAGCGAAAAGAGGATGAGTCAGAGGAGGTGGGGAGTGAAGAGTAGTGGAAGTATGAAGGAAGGGTTTACAGACAACAGGGTGAGATACTGAGTGGAAACAGTTCCTGGCAGTCATTTTAAACCACTTGAGGGGTGGGGTTTACTGTATCACATTATGCTATTTAAGACAATGATCAAAAAGTATGTGAAGTATGTATAGTTTGTGCCAGTAACTTCTCAAATATTTCAATTTGATTGTCTGAACATGTTTAAATGACCTCTTATCAGAGTGCAGCAGAAGGAACAAGATATCAAAGACAGCATACTTAGCGATTAAGACGAATTTAGATGAACTAATCAGATGAAGTCATCAAATGAGTGTGAGTCATGTAATGTGCGAGACGGCAACCAAACGAGAGAAGCAGAACCTGTCATGTGCGGCGACACAGACAGAGGCAGGACTGCGGGACAACTGACGGTCAGGTCCAATTACCAGGAAAAACACTCCTTCAGGGAGACCACGCTGTGGGTAAACACGGCTCTCTGACAGGTGTGTGAGACTGAGTGTGTGTGTGTGTGTGTGTGTGTGGGTGGGTGGTTGTTGCCATCCAGAGAGCAGAAACTGTACTTTCATATATTGCTTGTGGTTTTAATTTATTGCTCATGTTCTTCCTGTCTGGCCCCAGAACTGTTAGCACAATTTCCTTCAACATATTAATGTACTCTGTTAAATATAGTGATTGTGATTCAGAGCACAGCGCAGGATCGTATTTCTCCGACAGAGAGGGGGGATGTAGCGGCGCTGGAAAGACACGGATCAAACCGTCTTGGTGTTCATTTGCTTTTTGCTCACGTGAACCATCTGGGTTCACATCTCATTGCATCGTAGTACTCAATATTAAAAATGTAAATCGGGGTGGTGGTGTGTTTTTCTCAAAGAATGTTTCTACTATAAACTACTAATAAAAACATTTCATATGAACATAGTTTGACTCATTGCTAGTATTGTTTGGCTAATTGCGAACCTTGGGGCATTTACTAAATGTATTCTTGTTTTATAATTGCAATTTCCATCGCCATACATGCTCGTGTACAAATATAGTTATCAGGGCTGTCAATTAAAATATTTAATCGCGATTAATCGCATGATTGTTCATAGTTAATAGCACATTTTTTTATCTGTTCAAAATGTACCTTAAAGGGAAATTTGTCAAGTATATAATACTCTTATCAACATGGGAGTGGGCAAATATGCTTGCTCTATGCAAAATTATGTATATATCTATATTAGAAATCAATTAACAAACAATGACAATTTTTGTCCAGAAACATGGTTGTGGATTCTTTAGGTTTTCTAGTTTCAAATCATACCAGTATCTTCACTCTAGCTTTAAAACTGAGCCCACTACAACCTAAAAATCACAAGTTGCATTAATATATTAAAGAAATTAGTAGCGTTATTATCGCGTTAACTTTGACAACCCTATTAGTTAAACTTGTATACTTTATATATCATTATTACACGGCTTTGTTGAATACTCGATTCTGATTGGTCAATCACGGCGTTCTACGGTCTGTTATTTCTTTATAGCAGACACACCTAATAACACACCTACTTTTAAACATTATGAAAGACTTGAATATCAACAGGTTTTTGGATATGCGCAAATATCGCGACTCCGATCCTTTCAAAAAGTTGGTTGAAGGAATGAAAGAGGGAGGCCGCATTTGCACGGTTGAACAAGTCCGCCACCGGTTACGTCAATCGGAGTATGCACGGCTGCATGTAAACATAAATAATAGTGGAATATTCATTTTCATTAGCCTTGTAAACAGCTTAGAATGAGTGCACGTAAATGTTGTCACTGAGGTATGAAGCAAACAATCTATTTAAAATTGTCAAATGTCTCAAAATGTTTGAAAAACAGGGACATACAATGAACTTTAGAGGTCAGGAGACTGATATAGGGCGAGGTATGAGGTTCAGGCTAAAGATTAATTTCCCTGTTTAGTATTTTAAAAGAATAGTTTGACATTTTGAAATGCGCTTACAGTAATTGCTTTCTTGCCGAGAGATACAGATGAGAAGATTGCTACCACTCATGTCTGAATGGTAATGAAGCTACACCCACCACCTGATTAGCTAAGCTTAGCTTAGCACAAAGTCTGGAAGCAGGGGGAAACAGCCCGTCTGGCTCTCTAAAAAGATGACATAATCCTCTACCAGCACCTCTAAAGCTCATTAATTAATGTTATATCTTGTGGGTTTAATCTGTGGCAAAACCATAGTGTAAAAATGACGAGGGTTATGTGCCAGACTATTTCTTGATTAGGTGCAGTGACTTCCTATAGTCTGGTTCTCACTGTGAGGTTGCCAGGCAACCAGCAGTGTTAATTAGTGAGTATTAGAGGTGCTCGTAGGAGGATTTTGTTATCTTTAGACAGAGCCAGGCTAGCTGTTCCCCCTGTTTCCAGTCTTTGTGCTAAGCTATGCTAACTGACCGCTGGCAGAGCGGTATCAATCTTCTCATCTGACTCTCAGCAAGACCGCGAATAAGCGTATTTCCCAAAATACTAATTCCTCTAAATGAGAATGCCACATTTTAGGTTGCAAAAGCTGTATAAGTTTAATAAATTCAAGACCATTAATTTCCCTCCAAAATGAATTGTGTCTACACTTGAAAAATGGAGATAAAAACATGAGTGTCCTCTACAGTACAGCCCTGAGGAGATTCTGGTGTGCAGCCACTTTAATATATTATGAGAAATAAGCGCAGCGATAATAACTCTATTATGTATTTTCTCAGGACAACAAGGACGTTGAACCAGGACACGATACTCAAGTTCACACTATCTCCCTCAGGCCCTCCATCCCACCCCGCCACTGGACAGACACGCTGACCAACCAGTACAAATCACTGGTGCAGCAACAGGGAAACGATTGCATGCTTCCTTCAAACCATCCACTGTATACTACCAGCTGAGTTTAGTGGATCCCCATCCAAGCCTGAGGCACTGCCGCTGGGATCTGAGTCATGTTCCCTGCTGGTGGTCCTTGAGCCTTCAGAGCCTTATATTCCACTCAATGACACCAAAAAAAGGTCATTAAAATGAAGCAAAATAACAAGTGATACTACAGAAAGCCTCTAAAGACGCTTCATAAAAGTGAGTGAGAAGGTGAGTCAAGCCCCAAGCTGCGCTAGACAAAGGGTGGCGGCATTAACGGCAGCTTTAGTATCCGCAAAGTGCATCTTTCTCAGCCGGGAGTAGCCTTCAGTCTGCTCTGATACAATGCTCCTTGAAATCACACACACACACCTGCACACACACAATTCATTCACACGGTAAAAAATGCACAATCATGTGTAAACACAACTCAATACTCACGCATAAATCCCCTGCCCCAGAGTGTTTTCCTTTTATCCTCGGTGTGTTTATGTGCGCTGTTGTGTTCACAATGTATTTACTGTGTGAGAGAATGAAGGAGACAGACTGGAGGCAACACGTCACTGCACACGGCCACAATGGAAAACAAATCTCTGCCATTCAAATGGCCCACTCCTGTGACACTATCAGCCTTTTTTGACGTGTCGAGCTCCGCTGAGCAGAATTCAGAAAAGTGATGCGTGGCTGCTGCTTGTCCTGTGGACTCCATTGTGTCTGGAGATGTAGAAAAAAAAAATCACCTGGGGCTGATTGCAGCACATTGCCACGGTTACATCTGATACATTTTTGACTTTCATAGTTGTTAGTCCATATCTAGTCATCATTACGGTCTTAATATATTATCCACAATGACCGTCCTTTCTTTAATCGCCCTGCTTATGACCACATCTCAAACATTTTGTTCTGACCTTCTAACCTGATGTGTCTCCGGTGACGGAAAGACAATAAAATGTACTCAAGTGCTTAATTACTAAGGGTGCTCCGATAGTTTGGCCACCGATCGTAATCGGCCAATATTCGTTCTACATCGTTCTAAGAATCTCTATAAAAGGCTGATCAAAAGAGCCGATCAGATGACGCAAAACATGCAAAATACACACCACAAAAAATGGCTTCACTAGAGTTCTGAGTCGTGTCTCTAAAGCCCCTTTTACACAGCCTGTTCAAGGCGGGACTGTTGAGCTGTTATTCAACCTCGCTGTTGTATAAAAGGTACGGACACAAAATGGGGGGGCATTGTTGTGCCGCCCATAAGCCAGCAGCGGAGGTATAGCCACAGAGCCGAACCACCATCTATGTAGATGTCATCAGCCAGCATGGCGGGAATACATGGACACACACACTAGACACTGATGCTGTTGTGTCTATCTAAAATCACAACTTGGGCAGCACAGAGTGCTACGGGAATGAGTCCTGAAACACGGAAATGAGTTAGCATTTTAGCACTTCCGGTTCCCCTGTCTGGAAGTCAATGGATTTTTTTAATGGGTTTTTAGTTAGATGCCTGAAATAAGGTCTGTGGTTAACACAAGCTGCAGAGATTTTAACGTTTTGTTCTACGACATAAAATACATCACGCCGACTTGTTCGCCTTTACAGCCTCGTTGTTCATACTCACGTTCATCCGACCGTGGTGTAGTTTGTTTAAAGCCTAACGTCAGATTTTTACTTCTGCCGATTGCATTTACTCTTCAAAAATCATAAAAGTGGTGTTCATTTGTGAAGATTATCTTGCTGAACAAAACTTATTTTCTGCAATATTCCAAAAGCCAATGGTAAAAACCCATTGGCTTTGGGCGATGCTAACTTCCTGGCTCGCCTACAAAAATACGTCATCTCTGGAGCTCTCCATTATGCCGGCTGTGTTTGTTTCGTGTAAAAAAGCAGAGCCGGTGTAATGAGGAGTCTTCTTTACAGCAGTATTCTCAGCAGATATCTGCAAGGGGGCTCTAAGAGAGAGAGAGAGTGGAATATGTTGCACGTTTCCTGCCAATAAATAAACAGTTGTCACTTCATGATACTTTCTCATCTCTTAATCTTAATACTTAATATACAGTGTTGTTAAGAATTGTTAAATAAATAAACTAGTATTACCGCCTCGCAGTTGTATGCTTCCGCCAACCAGTCAAGTTGTAGTGTACATTCATGTCTGTCCAAAATGTCATCACTTCATCATTTTATTTGTGTGAAATTGTCATAATTAGTATCTTAATTCTTGAGATATGGCCAAAAACATGTTTTGTGAGGTCTAAGTGACCTTTGACCACCAAATTCTAATCAGTTCATCCTTGAGTCCAAGTGGACAGTTTTGCCAAATTTGAAGAAATTCCCTCCAGGCGTTCCTGAGATATCGTGTTCAACAGAATGGACGTTAAATGTTGCCCGAACTGACGGTTGATTTGGAGTCATGCAAGATGGGCATCATCATATTTTGAGATTTTAAGATTAATTGATTTTTGGGGGGCATTTTTGCTTTTATCTGACAGTATGAAGTCACAGCTGGATTCAAACGGAGGATGCTTACAAGCCCCACGGCTTCAACCCGTGTCACTGTAAGGCCAGACTGATGCGTTTAATATACCACAATTTTTCTCTATATTCTAATCCATTTTATACTTTACTGTACATGTTTTGCAATTTTGCTCACTGATAAATCTTGCTAATCTGACTCTTGGCAGCCTCACCAGCATCAGAGCCTTCCTTCGTTTGTTTATAGCTCCCTAATTAATCAGATTCATTAAGCTTTTGTGCTCCATATTTTTCCCCTGGTCATTGGATACAACAGCTCTATGGACCATTAAAGGGCCCACTTCCCCAGTTTGGGAATGACTGCAATAAGGTAATATAAATAAAATATCACTCTGAAATGGACCAGTGCATCTCTCCAGTTACAACTGACAGCGTTATGAAACAGACCAGACAGTTAATGGCGTTCTAGTAAACTAAACAAGTGCTACGGCAACACTTTCTCCTTTATCTTTCATCGTCTGGTTTCTCCAACTGACACCTACCGGTGGCGGTCGTGGTTACTTGGAGAATTTGTGATGCAAAAGTCTGAGCTAACTATACCTTGTGCTGTTACAACCACAGAAACCAGGTTTAGATATTAAAAAACAAGCAGGTATGTTACAAAGTGGGCACATCCATCACTAACTTTTTCATTAAATTAGCACCATGACATCACAGGGAGAGCTTAAAAGTTGTGCATTGTGCGTCAGGATTTAAGGGATTTAAAGCGCGACGGTGAAGTCACCGGAGTTCTGACAGCTATCCCTGCTCCCGCTGACAGGCCTCCCCGCCTGCAGTCTTTTTATTTATGTTTCTTACACAGTGTCAAATAAAATCAATCACTCACTTACTCGCTCTCCCTTCCTCCTCCCTCCCTCCCTCTCTCTCTCTCTCTCACACACACACACATGTAAAGACACCTACAGGCATGACTGTGAAAACACACACACACACTTTCACACAACGCCAAGATACGGAGGTGGGGGATGTCATCAGGGTTTCTAGGCGACCTGTCATTGAACCCTGAGGCCTCTGGTTACAGTAGAGCTGGAAAGATGAGGTCACTCAGCTGTCAATAATAAACGAAGTGTATAACCAATGGTGTGTGTTGGTGTGTAAACAGGTTACATACAGTTAAGTGCACAACAGGAAGGGGGAGACGCTGTATGTGTGAGTGCAAATGTGTGTGTGTGTGTGTGTGTGTGTGTGTGTGTGAGTTTTAAAGGCTCGGGGTAATTAAAGCGAGAGGTTTATTGTGCGTGTGTAAAGCAGTCCTCAGCACAGTGGGACTGTAAAACCGCGAAAAATCTTTCGTCGACTCCATCACTCCCTAGATTACTTAAATCTCTTTAATGGAAGTGTTATGCGCATGTGTGTGTGTGCGTGCATTAGGGATTGGTAACACACACACTCACACAAGTTTCCGTTAATCTGGTGGTGTTTGTGACACACAAGAAGTCAGTACTCACTAGGAACGATTTTGTTCTTATAGGGCCAGTGAAGTGTTTACTGTCCAATAGTATATACTGATAATACCGCTATACTGTATATATCTGAAAGGTCGATGGGGTCATTGATCAATACCGGTGATTCAATAACTATGATTACAGGGATGGCGATATTTAACGCGATTAGGACAATAGTTGGGATAAAAGTAGTGAATATGACCATAGTTGTAGTAAATATTATTAATATTATCATTAATTCAACAGTATTTCAGACATCTTAATTCCAACATTTAATTTTATATTCATAGGAATAATTCAACAGGGAGTTGTCCGTTTTTTCGTCTTACAACTTTAACCCTTTCACCATTCAGCGTTCGGTTGTAGCTCCACCCTCTCGTGTCACTTCTGGTTGCAAAAAAACAAGATGGAGACGGCCAAAATGCCGAACTTGAGGCTTCAAAACGGCAGTCCACAAACCAATGGGTGACGTCACGGTGACTACGTCCACTTCTTATATACAGTCTTT
>CAKAKR010037401.1:72515-105131 GCA_916700685.1 Adelosebastes latens
TAGCATATACTGATAATACCGCTATACTGTATATATCTGAAAGGTCGATGGGGTCATTGATCAATACCGGTGATTCAATAACTATGATTACAGGGATGGCGATATTTAACGCGATTAGGACAATAGTTGGGATAAAAGTAGTGAATATGACCACAGTTGTAGTAAATATTATTAATATTATCATTAATTCAACAGTATTTCAGACATCTTAATTCAAACATTTAATTTTATATTCATAGGAATAATTCAACAGGGAGTTGTCCGTTTTTTCGTCTTACAACTTTAACCCTTTCACGGTGTGTTTTCAGTTCATGAAAGTTAATTGCAACATTTTGGTCGCCTAAAAATGTCTTATTCAGTGTTCGGTTGTAGCTCCACCCTCTCGTGTCACTTCTGGTTGCAAAAAAACAAGATGGCGAAGGCCAAAAACCCAGATGGAAACGGACAAAATGCCGAACTCGAGGCTTCAAAACTGCAGTCGACAAACCAATGGGTGACGTCACGGTGACTACGTCCACCTCTTATATACAGTCTATGCAGGAAACAGGGAAACAGCTGACTAATTAACTAGTTATATCTCATTTGATTAATCCGCTCAAAAAAAGTGTAAAAATTACACTTTGCATCGTCTCCACTGGTTGCCTGTCAACCAAATGGTGATGACGAGGAAGTTCCTGCACCAGAAAGAAATAGTCTGACACTCAACCAGCCTCTTAACAATGCAACGTGTCATTTTAACACTTTGGTTTTTGCACGGTTGAACAAATGGGATAGAACAAGTAAATTGGTGCTTTGGACAGAGCCAGGCTAGCACTTTCCCCCCCTTGCTTTCAGTCTTTATGCTAAGCTGAGTTTACCAGCTGCCGGTGCGAGCGCTCAACAGGAATACTGGAGGTAAAGTGACAGTTTAATGCACTCCGATGGGGGGTGTCATTACTTGTTAACTAAGCTCTGCACTGTCTCATGAATTTGAATGGTATATACTCAGCCCATCGTCTTATTCAAAATCAGGCCAAGAGTCAGATTATTGCCCTCCATAACAATAACTGTATCAGATGCTGAGGTGTCTGCCAACTTAACTATTCAGGCTGACAAGCTTAGTTCTTAAATGCAGCAGGTGTTGCCAGTTGTGTACTGTATTGTGTACTCTATGTGTACATGGCGGGGTCACGAGGAGAGGTCAGGTCTGGGTATAGATTATTGATGACTTGATAAATCCGCAGCTGGAGGAGGGGCCTCGTTACCATAACAATCTACTAAACCTCATTAGTGCACGACCGCATGAAGGAGAAATTCTCTCAATGCTGCAAGTGCTGATGTGACCCTGCCTGTATTCTGCTGATGATGCTGACAGTAAACATAAATGGCCAAATGGTTTGACATTTTGCTTAGAAAAGCTTTTGAGTAAAAAAGATAAAAGTGGACAGCTAAGGGAAATGACACTGAGCTTAAATGTAAACTATAACAGGAGTGTATTTAGCACAGATTGTAGCGTGAATCATATGAGCTTCATCTGGTTGAGGTCAGGATCCAACCAATGATCCGATTATTAGAAAGTGTGAGGTAATTGGTTTTATAAGCTGAGTGGCTACGCATTCTAGCTGTTGTTGACCTGTCATTAGTGCTATACATAGCAGCTTTATGACATTACTCTTCCATATCTAACTGTCAGGAGCCAGATTAGGACCAAACACAGGATCCCAGGAAATCTGTTCTTTGTTCTTCCTGCTGTCTGTGACAGTGATTACATAACACGGCCCTCCCTTACATAAGTGTCATTTGTCAGCAGTAAATTGTTGAAACTGTTGAAATGCATTTAAAAAAGGCATCGGGCATGCACTCCTGGTGGCCTAGATTCAGAGGTCTGACATAGATACTTTTGTATACTTTAATCCTAGAGACCATCTTTGCACAGCAGGGCACGGCAGTCGGAAACAGCGATTATTTATTTATTTGCCGACAGAATGTCCTCCACTGTGCAAAATATACTTGGATGTGACTGGGATAAAGCGCTGGGAAGCTTGAAAAAATATTGTAAATGTATAGATGATTAAAGAAACGTTTGTGTCAGTCTGGGTTTTTGTGCATGCCGTAAGATTATATGAAGAATTCAATTCATAATGACCAAACTTAGAATTGAATTAAACATATCAAACTTATCAAAAGACAATGGGTAACATCATTTATGAGACACCAAAATTATCATATTTTCAAAGATTGGATTATCAAACTTCATATCTTCCTTCCCAATAAGGATCGACCGATTATCGGCTGCGATATTGCCATGGTTATCAACCTCCAAATCAGTATTCGAATGCTTCGTTTTTTTGTTTTGTTTTATATATATATAAGTATGTAATAATAATGTATAAATCCCAAAATAGCCTAATAATCCCACAACATTATTCATTATTCATATTCAACATGAATTATTATTAGTTATTCTCAGATGGATATCACTGTTAGTTATGTTTAGAGGTGCGTGTGTGTACAGTAGTGCGGCAGCAGCACTGTCCCGAAGCTTCGAATACCTTTGATTATTTCTCACCTAAGCTTCGAAGCCCAAAAAATGGTATTCGGGACAGCCCTAGATAAAATAAAAAATAAATAAATAAAATTAATGAATTAAAAAATGTGCTTCATTGGCTTTGACGCAGTCGTCTCTTTCTGTCTTTGGCATGGATGTATAATAAGAACTGGACCCCAAGATGGCGTCTATTAATTCTAATGAGAAAAAGTTTTCTAGCTTCCGGGTTTATTTCCAGGGTATGCGGCCCAGAGTAGTGTTTCTCCCGCTGGACCCGCCAGCAAGTTCCCGCTCGGCCCATACATTGTGATGACGTCACAGATTTTTAAATCGCTTTTCCCGGATCGAGGAAAGTTTTACAAATATAAAACCTCCTGAATCAAAAATTCATAACAGAAAGAGTCATAATTGACCTTGTTTGCCATTTGAAGTGTCCTGTCAACAGTTTTACAGATGTCTCTTTTACAATGGTGGCTTATGGATCAAATGCAGGGGGATTTTTTGCCTTTTTTGTAAAGAATTGGAAGCAAGGCTGAGCGGCAGCACCGTATCCAGGTCTTATTATACATCCATGGTCTGTAGTCACCACTCTGTCGTCTCCTTCAATATCCCACCCACGTCACTATCGGATCGATTACACATCACAGGTAATAGCCTATCAACACCACTGAAGCATAGTGTGCCACAGACGGTCAAAGCTGCTCCAGTGAGCGAGCGGAGCGGTGTGTTGAATGTAAGGCACCAGATATGGCTGAAGTAACAAAAGCATTTTGATTATCAGAGTTTATAAAGCGCAGTGAGGATACAACTATCGGCTTCCTTGATAATCCGTATCATATCGGCCCTGAAAAAAACATATCAGTTGATCCCTATTAAAACCGTTCTTTAACTCTGATTTGCTCTGATTTTCTATACTGTTGGTCACCGACAGCGCTGACTACATAGTCCTCTGAGGAAATCTAATTGTGCGAGCTTCACACCACATGTCGGTACAAGTCAGTAGCCACTTCTCAGCAGCGTTGCCAAGGCTTAGAAATGACCAGCTGGCGCAAAGAACATCATGGCCAAAACTGTGTGGCCAAGCCAAACTGCATTTTCATGTCAAATTATTTCATTCTGCTCCCCAAAGTGACTAACACTATAACCTGGTAGCAATTACAATGAAAGCCACAACGCTGTCAACCTGGCAGGAGGGTAAGAATACAGCAGGCTGTTCATTCAAACAGATGACCTGGCAAAACGCTGTATGTCTACTGCACCATCTTTTTTCCAAACATCAAATATTAATGTTCACATTTCTTTCCACAGAACATTAATTGAGCTCTCAGGAGAATTTACCCGACGAACAGGGTTAACTTTGAGTCTTATTTATTAATTCAAGTCAAAGCAAATGTATATGTTAATGTACAAAGATGACTTCAAACTGAACAATATGAAAAAAACATTCGGCACGCATACAGTTAATGTATTCCCTCCGTTATATACAGTTTCTTAAGTTGCAATGGCGTGTTCCAATTCTCAGGGGAAAAAGAAAAAAAAAGCATCTGTCGCTGTAGCCCCAATAATCTGCTCTCTGCTCTCATTTTGGTTAGGTTTGGTAGTTCTTACTCTCAATTCTCCAGCAGAAATCCCTTCCGAGGGGCTGTCGCAGTGGGGATTTGTGAATTTGTGAGTCCTTCTCACACTGTCAATCTCTTCGTCTATATATCTTACTGAAAGATAACTCCCCTTATCTCCTCTTATTTTCTATTTGTAGCGCTTCTCCGTTGCACGACCGAGGATCCCATTCATGTTATCAGGGCACTCGGTCAGTTAAGGTAACGGACCGTCTTTGACCGTTGCACTCATTGCAGGCTGCTCTGTACAATCATGCCGACTGAAAACAGAGTTAATGCAAATTACTTGTAGCTTAACTGAAGCATCAAGGCCTCATGTGATGGGACAAAGTCTCAGCTGAGGAACAGAACAGCCCTCTCATAGTTACTAACCTCAGAGCTAAAAAGATGCAGGGGGAACAGAGGAGGAAGAGGGGATATGAGGATATGTCTGTGTGTGCCAGTGGCTTAAGACTCTGTTTCTCTCTGTCTTTATCCTTTACTAGAGCTTTACAGGGAGTTCATGCGGAAACGGTACAAAATATTCACTTCTGGGTTCAGTTCAGGTCATATTTCTTTCCTTGTTGCAAGCTGACCATTCCTGATCCCTTACTCTGCTGGGCACACATTCAAATATGAATGAAACTTTACTGATTTTACTTAAAGTATAGGTTCTAATTTTTTTTTAAAGTCTATCTTAACAAGATACAAAACTTTTATAAAAATCTACAGTTCACGTGCTGGTGAAAAATGCATTTTAAAGTTCAGCCAAAGCTAATATGAGGCTAGAGCAAAATGAAAAATTATAAAATCAGAATCCTGTTCTTTAAAGGACTACACTGAGCTCAGGATAAAGAGCCAGTGTGTAGCATTTCGGGGGATCTATGAGCAGAAATGGAATAAAATATATGTTTTTATTAGTGTATAATCACCTGAAACTAAGAATCGTTGTGTTTTGGTTAGCTTAGAATGAGCCCTACATAGGGAACGGGTCCTCTTCACGAAGTCTGCCATGTTGCTCCGCCATGTTCCTACAGGACGGACAAACCAAACACTGGCTCTATAGAGATTCTTTTGAGTTTTTATGCTACCTGAAGGCCATGGTAGTTCTCCGATATGCTTGGAAAGTGAGGGGTATTCAGTTGGTTGCAATCTGCAACCTCACTGCTAGATGTCACTAAATCCTACACACTGTAATTTAATACGATAATATATTACTACTACCACAGTTCACATTCTGGTGAAAAATGTATTTCAAAGTTCAGCCAAAGCTAATATGAGGCTAGAGCAAAATGAAAAATGATAAAAATCAGAAACCTATCTTTTTAAAGCTGAGGAAGGTAGAAATGGAGCAAATATGATTCAAAAAAAAAAAAATAATACAACGGTCACTATATCCTGACAGTAGTGCACGAGACACCAGAGGACACATGTGCCTCTGTGTCCTCCGGTGTCCTCCGATGCTCCTAATGGCATCTGCAAGATTTCACAGACCGGAGGAAAACAACCAATCAGAGCTGAGCTGGAGTCTGCCGTCTCTGAGCAGCTGTCAATCACTCGCAAACTCCGATCAAACGGACAAACTAGACAGCGCTGATCAAATATTAATCAATATTCTGTTACTGTAATGCCTATTAATTGCCTCAAATGTTTTCAGAAACATCTTGTAGTGTACTGTTTAGCTGTAAAATAAGAAAGTTTGTGACCCGGCAGCCATGTTGAGATCAGTTGAGGAAATACCAAGCACCGCCCACCAGCCGGAGTTTGCGCATGATTAACAGCTGCCTCCAGTGAAATAATGGGTTAATGGGTTGAGTGTGGAAAAACACTGCCATTCTCGATTTATCGCTCAAAAACATGAGCGTAATGGACAATTTATTGTTTCCCTGATTCAATTTAAATGGCAAGTGTTGTGGAAAATTCTTCTTTCATTCCATGTTATGCATAATATCAATGTTTTGCAGTCCAAGTGAGAGAGAGGGACCACAGCTGATGTTAAAAAAAAAGAAAAAATGATGGAGAACACACATTCACTCAAATAACAGATAACACCTGATGCAGGGAGGAGATGTGGTCACGTGAGGAAGCAAACAAAGAGAGCATACACGATTCTATTTAAGTGAATTATGATTGTTGTTTTGTGTTAATTATTATAATGTATGTTATCATCAACAGTGATGGTGAATGCATGCTGATTTGTACTTAGTGCTATAGCACTGAATGGAGCTAAATTGAACTGAGATGAGCGATGAAGTAAAGGGAGAGAGGATGGGGGGGAAGGTAATGGTGGAGATAGAGGGAGGAGAGATGCAAGGGAGGAAGGGTGTGATGGAGGGAGGAAAAAAAAATGTGAGTGATGGTGCAAAATGGCTGGGAGGGAGGAGGAAACAACATGTTGGTGTAAGGCGGACGCAAAGGAACAGAACATTCTCTTAGGTTTGAAATGACAGCACGTTCTGTAGAGTGAAGATAACAATGTGTGTGTGTGTTTATGCAAGTGTGTGAGAGTGAATAATGTGTAATACGGGTCAGCATATCCCTCCATGTAAACCCAGCAGGGTGTGTATTATATTTCATGCTATTGTGCTTGATTTGGGAAAAACATGAATGGATGCGTTAAGCCACTTTATAGAAATTACCATAACTACATTTACATATGGCAGCACTAAAAGATGAGCATTATGTCTCCCGTGAAAAATACTCTGGACACTAGATACACATATTGTCATTTAATACGTCTCTGTTTACGTTCAATCCATTAACTCCTCTCATCCTCTGTGTATCATACCTTCCTGCTTTTATACTCTGTAAGTCATACACACACGGCGAACATATGTTTGCTGAAAGATGATGTCCCTAAAGTAAATAACCAGCTGCTAGCTATATGAAATTCATACTGCATGCAATAATCATTTTGAGGGTGGGGAAAACAATGCGAGAGGAGGGTAAAGAGCGGGAGGAAGGGAAAGAGAAAGAAAAACGCGGAGTCATTTGTGTGCGTGTTAAAGGCAAATAAACAACCTGCCTTTATTTCTCTGATTATTTTGTCATTTCTGCAGCTCTGTTGCTCACGTGTTGAACAGAACAGAGACGTGATGCGAGGTCAAATATATGCAGACTTTTGCCACTGCAGAGCTAAATCTTACTCTTAACCCTTAACTCAAACCTTAAACCAGGCAAAATGTCTATAACATGAACTTGAACATATATAAATACACACATACACAGTCGTATCACAGGAGAAGTGCATTGCGGTGAAACTGTGTGGCTTTTCACAGTAATGGATACTAATTCACCCCCCACCTCCATCCCTCTGACCAGTCCTGAATTCTTTAGTCTAACAGCTGCGAATGCTATGATTCCTTACCCAGCACACACACACACATGCTCACAAACATGCAGACGCTTGCACATAATGCACAGGATTGCCTGACACATATATAGTCACATTATACCCCCAACAGGAGTTTCAGATCGGCCAATTCCAGAAGGAGGTTTACTCGAACTTCTAAAGTAGGGTTTCAAATCTTTTTAACACGTATAACTTGAATGAAATCAACTAGAAGAATAACTGGTGAATCGATAAAGACTAAAACGAGGTGTACCCTCAAATTTGGAACTGAATAAATTGGGGACACACACTCACACACATTACAGCAGAATGATTATAAGTGTCTGCACCAACAAGTAGCTGCAGGGCAGAAAGAATTGATACGACAGGCCGGGTGATTAACCCATTACCAGACAAGTGTCAGGTTTACAGTTTCCTGTATTGTTTTAAATCAAAGTGCTGTTATGCTTTTTTTTTTTTTACTTACAGTATGTTATTAGTAAAACACCAGATTGAAAATCATAATGGAATCTATTAATCTCAGTACATGATATTAATATTAGTCAGCTTGTTTTCTATAACCAGACCTCACATTTTTTTTGGCGGCAAGTACAGAAGTATTGCGACGCTAGGCTTCTGTCATCGAAAAATGAGCCACATGTAAGAGTATATACAGTTTTGATTATAAAAACAGACCGCATCTGAAAATATATGTTCATATATTAACACATAATGAATAGGAAATTCCATAAACTGCAGTGCAGACACTGATAGAAACTAGTGAGCTGTTCCTCGCTGTCTAGCTGACGAGTGAGGGTGGAACGATTTCATGTTGTCATGATATTCGGATCCGACACTGACAACTGACACCTGTTGAGCCAAGCATTGTCATCGTTAATAGTGCAGCCTCATCCTCTTTGTATCCTTCAAATACTCCTATAATAATATAAGAGACCTGACACCTGAATATCAATTAGTTGAAGTGGTTAATGTTCATTATCTGAGCTTACACACTGGCCAGCTGTCTTGAACGAGCCCCAGTTTGGCTATGTTTAATTCATGAGGCCCCATCACTGTGGCTGGATCAGCTGATGAATATGGATCAAGGCACTTCTACACTCTCCAGGTATTAGAAACGTTCCTGGTACCAACTACCCCATTGACTTTTCAAGACAGTATTTACCTTCTTTTTTTTTTTTTACCGGTGTTAGGTGGGTGTTCCAGTGAGAAACTGTCATCCCAGGAAATGAGACAGTTTTTATTTCTGGCAGCAACATTCAGTGCAGTTCCCTGACTTTTTTTTTGGTGCCGTAGGCGAGACACCAACGCTGCACTCAGCAGACTTATTACCCGTCATAAAAACCTGTCATCAACATCGACTCTCCTTTCCTGCTCCTCTTGCTTTTATCTTCTCATAATCTGCTCATTTATATTCTACTTTTCATCGAAAGTCAGCTGCAGTTTAACACAAATATAAATGTGTACCTGGCTGCACTCTATCTGAACAAGCCCCACTCTCCATCAGGACTTTGACTCTCTGGGGTGCCACCAGCTGAGAGGGACACCCCCTTGTGGCCAAAACTGGTCACCTAATTGCTAGAATTTGTTCTCAAAAGCTTCCAGCAACAACTCCAGAGCGTGTCATTACAAATTGAGCAACTTGCTTTGCTGCCTTCGGTGATTAAAGTCACAATGCCGCACAGCGTTTGACAAATGATCTCTGCAAAGTGCAGCGCCGAAAAACACTCCAGGCCCGAATCTGTCTTGAGTGCAGGTTGATTGCAAGGTGGCTCTCGTGACAGCGGACAGCGAGAGGACACCGAGAGACAGCCTGTCCTGTCAGCCGGGCCAACAACGTTTAAGAGAAGTTTAGAAGTGACCCTCCCTCCTCCTTAACACGTTACATCATACTTGTTTCCTTCCACTGTCCCCCTTTTTTCCAACACCTTCCCTCCTTCACCGAACTGCCTCAGAGCAGGGATGCTGTTTGTGATGCAAGGAGTGCTTTAAAGTCACCCTCAGCAGTGAAGGGGGATAAAACTCTGGTCATATAAAAGAGTAACATGAGGCTTTAACAGCCATCTAAAGATTTACAGCAATGAAGAACAAGAAGGAACTGAGAGCAAATGATGTGTGCTCATGCTAATGCTGGTCGACTATATGAGGCCAACATTAGATGTGATCAAACGTGCTGAAATCCCAGCGGACAGGCCTGCTTCACCTCATAAAGCTCCAGCTCCACAGGGTTGTGTAGAGCGTCATTAACCTGGCTAGTGAATGGTTCCTTTTCACCTTCCTCTTCTAATCACACTGTGATGCAGTTTAGTTAACTGTGGAAGTGTGATCTGATCCACCTTCTGTATACAGCCTCCACAAAACAAGGTTTGGACAGATGTTAGCCTTCTACAAGCCAAAACATATCCTGGAATAACAAACTGAACTCCACCTGGACTGATCCTCATTTGCTTGCTTCCCATGTTTAAAACTGGAGTGAACAGGCAGCTTCTTCATGGTTTGCTACACTTAAAGCAACTGGAATCACATTTACTTCGACTCAACCTCACCGTGAAAATGTCTTAACGCTGGAGCAGAATTATGTAAGAACTCCTATGAAGTCCATGTGAATTTTGTTTCCAAGCCCTGGTTGGTTTGTAATTGTACAAATTGAACCCAAACAAATCAAATACAGAAAAATATACAGAAAACAAACAAGACCGTAGAGTACTTTAAAACTGCATTGATTGATTTTTAGAGCACAAGAAGCTGTAAACACAACATTTACGTAACGTCACTTCATAAAGTTGATGTGGCGAATGTGTTACCAATTAGTTGCCTATTTGCGGATCTAAAACCAAAACAATTAGCTGAAAGATGCTAAAATGCTTCGTAGGCCTGGGGGGAACTGGAGAGCGGGGTGTTAATTATCTGTGGATTTGCAACATATTTCACGTTACACAGCTAATTATAAAAAATATTGAATGGCGCAGCTTAAAAGATTTTAAATATGTGGATATTTATTTTACATTTATTGTAAATTAGGCATAAAATTATTAATCGATTGACAGAAAATTTATTAAACCTGCAATGACAACGGAAACAAGCTGTAAACACAAGGCTATTATCTCCTTATACAGTTGATATGGGAAACGTGTTAGTAAGTTGTCTATATACACATCCAACAGATATGGAGCGACATTAGCCTTCATTTGGAGTCATGTTATTTACAATATTCTCTCTCCTTTTAGCTCTGTTTTGCTCTCTTCCAACTCCTAAAAAAAACATCTTCCCATTAGCTTTCAAAGGCTCCATTATGTTCACCAGCTAGTTGCCAACTTTGTCTGCTGTTTGTTGCTGGGCGGGTAGTGTACAGTTGGTTTTTAGAGCTTTCTTGCTTTAATGACAGCAGTGTACGTGAAACAAAACTGTAAAGTTGTGGGCCAGAAAACCAAAACAAACAAGATGCAATAAAGCTCTGTAAAATTGAAGCGACGATAAATCTCCGTGGGTTCATCACTACGAGTGACACCTTTCATATGCAAGTAGTTATGTGATCCTTTGTTAATATGAAATTATAAAACGAGTAGCTCAAATCAAGCAATTTGATTGGTTCATAGCCGTGATAAAATACCCACACACCCCTGCTATGACGTCTAATTCCTTTGTACTTTCAGCATCACTCCGCGTCTGAGAAAAAATTATTAAACTAATGTGCTGTCATGGTTGCTTAGTGACACGGGGGGGGGGGTCACTTCTCCCAACACAGACCAGGTTACAGATACAAAGTAAGAGCAAAGTTAGCTGCCAAAACCCGCTACAAAATGGAAATATTTATGGTTAACTTCTATTGAGGAGTGGATTGAGTAGTGCCCATATCCAGAAAAACAATCCACCTGCTAAACGACATGCAGCGCTACGTAAAGAGGAAGTTCCACAATGTTGCCCGGCAGAAATACACACAACCACTGCCTCCACAGCGCCACGATTCAGAAACTATCTCATGCAGGTCTTAATCAGAGATTATGGCCATAAGTAGATTGGCAACCGAAACTCAGGAGCAACAACCTCGCCACGCCAATCAACACACCTCCACCTGATAAAAAAAGACAAGCCGAGTACAAGAAGTTATCAAAGTCATCCTACTGATGCTGGACAGTTTTTCAGTGGTTGCACAATAAATGGCAACATATAAACAATGTAAATAAAGAGCCAAATAATGAAATCAATATAACGCTAGCCTGTGATGGAAAAAGAAATATGCTAGCTGCCAGTGTACGTTCTATAGCAACCGCCTCGCTATGTGCAGGCAGGAGGGCCTATTATATTGTTGACATTTTTATTTATTAATAAAAATCTATTTAAATTGGAATGCATCTATAACTTTCATATTGCCATACGTGATGACCATTTCATAAAAGCAATAGCTCACTTCAGACCGTGATATGTTAGTGTCGGGCCGAACAACGCCCCTTAGCTGTGATATAATCACAACATACCACGGCCTGTCGAGAGCTATTGCTTAAATATAGATTATAGACGCTTTAATGGCAAAGTCACTCATTAAATTAATAAAAAATACCAAACATCTGCAGTTCTGGTTGCTTTTTCTTCATTTCATATCAGCATTAATTGAACATGTGAAGAACTCTGGGACAGTTTGTCAGACAAAATAAGCACTTTGGAGACATTACATCATGTCAGTATGATTCCCATGGTTGGGAAAGGCTCAATATAATAAATCATAAATATAATCATGGCGCCCAAACGTAACACACCATCTTGCGTACAACAGGCAATATGTTGAGTCATTAAAACAACATTTTATTATAGATGTTTTGAAGTGCCTTTTATCTAGAGTGCGTGGCCTGCCTTTGTGCAGAGCCGACAGTGTTAGCGTTTCACCAATCCTGCTTTGTTTTGCCTTCCTCTGGCAGGATTTAACTTTTTATTAATGTTTGGATTACTGGGTCATAACAAGCTCTCCGCTGGCTGCACTGTTAGATACCGCATTACAATCGTGTTTATCCAAATCCGATCTTCTCGTATTGTCGAATGCATAAAAACTGCTCACATTACTGCCACAGCTGACGCGGGGCATTCCCACACTTCAGCTGCACACACAGTGCCACATCTGTAAACACACAATTACACCACAGATAAGCCTAATCTGGAGCTGTAGTCGAGTGGGTTAGCTGTTCTGAACGGTGTCCGTGATTATATTCCGTGTCATAATTACTGTTCAATATGGAGATGATGCCTCGAGGCTGCATGTGTCACACACATCCATACATCAGAGCGGCGGCTTATCCGGTGAGAGCGGCGGCGATAGCGCGACATTAGGAGGCTATTGCAGCACCCGAGTGGATGATAAAACTCGGTTTTGCAGCATCTGTTAGTACTGTGAATTATCTAGTGTACTACTTTAGCTGCAGGGGTAAATGAAGAAGTTATGCATATTTCTCTATCTAGGCCACAGGGAAGGTGGGGAGGGAGCAGGGGGCGGTTGAGGAGGGGGGTAATGTGATTGTCAAGACACGCAGAATTCCCACTTTGCTGTACAGGCAGATACTGTGTGTGTGTGTGTGTGTTCGTGAGTACGTGCGTGCAAGCATGAAAGAGAAAGATGAAAAAACTACTGTATAAGAGCGGGGCAGACTTTAAAGCCTTCGCTGATATTCAGAGTAACAACATCAATATTCAGCCACATTAGGCTACAGGCTTGATGTGAGTTCCCCATGTCTCTCTCTGACTGTGATACTGCAGAGCTGGGAGGAGGACTTCTTCCTCTTTCATGTGTTCAGCTCTGTGGAATCCATAGATAACAGCCATAAATAACTCACACAAACACACAAACACACACACACACACACACACACATGATGTGGTGACGTTTAAGCAAGGCGGCGCGCTCTGAGGTGAGTGTGTGAAAGCCTTAAGAATGTTTTCAGGTTACTCTGTAGTTCAAACGCTCACACAGAAGAAGAGAAGAAGAAGAAGAAGAAGAGAAGACGGAGGGGAGTGGAGTGAGTCTGTTGCTATGCAACCAGACTGTGCCGTTTGAGAGCATAACCATCCACTCTGCAATGAGTTAATGCATGCCTGCGCACACACACACACACACACATGCATGCACCCACGCACATGCAGAAAACGGTGGGAATCTGCACAGACAGACAGACACAAACACTCCCATGGCGGATTCCCACCGAGTATTCAGACACATTAAAATATTTGACATGTCGCGTCATGTCAGAATCTCTCTCTCTCTCTCTCTCTCTCTCTCTCTAATCCATATGCATGTTCCGGCATTCAGTGACTGGTTGGCTGATTGGGTTTCAGAGACCGGGTCCCTTCTGAAAACGCTCAGAATAATGGCTCTTTCATTGGCGTGATAGAATTTTCCTCCAGGAATAACTGTGCAGATAAAATGACCTAAAGCATATTGTAGATTCAGTGACAGCGTCATTCTGCTCTCTTGTGACCCACCAGGACAAATCATACAAATGCATGAATACCTCTTATTATTCATTTTCTATACCAACTGTCCCATGGCGTTATCTTCCAGGCATTGCAATACCTTGCATTTAGATATTTCAAAGAGTGTCATTGTCAGTGGGGAGGTCATCTGAACAGCCGTCGCACATCAGCTCATACATCCACACTAACCCCCTGTGTGCTGTACACCAGCATAGCTAACTTACTGTAGCCACTGTTTCTGCCTGTTCTACCATCATGGAGTTATTCATTTATACGGTACTATGAAATGTTTTGACATCAGAGATGAACTACAATATGGAACAAACTCAACTCCGACAAAATAAAAGGTCATCTAGTCAACATGGATGTGAATCGCACCGTTTAACTTTAAGCTACAAATCAAGTTGGGTTTGGAATGTTTTTATGGTCAGTTCTGTTCCCACATCCTGTACTGGGACTTTTTACATGCAGCCTTATGTATAATCTGATATTGACATGGGTAAAACTAATTCTCTATAAAACTTTTAAAGAGTAGCTCACCACCAAAGCAATGTTTTGCTGCCCTCTCTGGTCGAAAGTTTCAAGCCTGTTTCGCCTCTGTTGTTGCAGCAATTTTTCGGTTAATATCATTTGTTACACAGATTTGGTACTAAATTTAACCATTTTTTACTACTTGAGAATTCATTAAAATGATCAAAAAACCCTCCAAAATACCACATTAAGACACCAAGACCTTGAGGAACACCATAGAAAAGCCATGTTGTGATTTGGTATCAAAAACTTTTGACATTTGGATATTTCTGGAAGAATTGCATTTTTTGGTGATTGGATAGCGAGCACTTCTGTTGTGTAAACTGCCCAGAAACCCCCTTATTGTCAATATACCCAGGAAAGCCATCCATTCTCTGAATGCTCTAGGTCTCTAGTTTGTGGCTGTAACGTTTTATGAGGCTGTGATTATCCTAGAGGTCACCACAGGTCATTTTATACAGTGATGTCAAGTATTAAAAAAAACTGTCTCACTACAATGAAATGGCTCCTATGGGGATTAACATCATCACACATGAATACAGTTGGGCTCATTGAATCCACAATAGTCTCAGCTTTACAGTGATACCAAATTTATGTAATTCCAAGACTGTTTAGGGACCCCAGTATGCAGAAATAATCACAATACATAATTTTAGAATAGGCAAAAATAACACAATTATACTGCATTCAAAAACTGCATGTGATTATCATAAAGTGGGCATGTCTGTAAAGGGGAGACTTGTGGGTACCCATAGAACCCATTTTCATTCACATATCTTGAAGGTCAGAGGTCAAGGAACCCCTTTGAAAATGGCCAAGCCAGTTCTTCCTCGCCAACATTTTGCGGAACTTTGCAGCGTTATTTAGCCTCCTTCCTGACAAGCTAGCATGACATGGTACCAATGGATTCCTTAGGTTTTCTAGTTTCATATGACCTACACTCTATCTTTAAAACTGAACCTGCAACAGCCTCTAAAATACAGTAAAGACGGTCAAGAGTTAACACCACTTGTTCATAAATAATCTATAAGTACACTCATTCTAACAAAGACGGATACTGACAAAAAAGAATATAGACACCCAAAAACTGTATCACTTCAATAACACCTGTAGCAAACACTGTTTCGGTGAACATTTTATTTAGAAAAATCGACTATATGTCAAAGAAAAAAGATATTTCAAAAACATAAAACAATATTATTGCTCTGGCAGGTACTGTTGGCCCTTGAAAAGGTTATGTCAACATATTGATTGGCGGACTGAAGTCAAGGGTTGGCTTCAAAATATCAACACTGGCATTTTAAACACTTAAAAACAAAAGTGATGATACAAACTAACTCACAGCAGAGGATGGAGAAGCCTCCCTCTGTACTGTAGGAAGTATAATTTAACGACTAAGGCACGAGGCATTACGACTAACCATAAAAGGAAGGAATTAGCAATCACAACACCACATCAAAGCGTACATTAATCCTAATAGTTTGTTTGTTCGTTCTCATAACTCAACAAGCTCTTATTTGATTATTTGTGCTGCTTGGAATGAGTCACATGGTGAGACTAGGGGGTTCATAGCACTGTATCAAACAATGTTATGGACAAAGAGGCATGTAGGAAATTATCTTTTGTAACCCCTGTCTGTAATCTATGCCCTCGCTAATGCTCAAAGTGTGTCGAGGGGGTATACGAGTAGACAATGACAAAGAAGGGACAGTAGATAAGTGAGTCATTATTTCCATTTAATCTCTTGAAAAACACTGCTGAGCTATCATGTGCAGCGTTATTCTCCAGCGTAGGATCTGGCAGAATTGCTTCGGCAGCACTCGTTCTTGCTGCGTGCATCTGGTGATTATGATCAGCTCTGATTTTTTTTCCTGCCTTCTTTTCCCATGCTCCTTCTCTCTTCATTAAATGTGTCATATTCCCCAGTCCATCTCTTTCCCTCCAGTCCTTGGCCTCTACTTCCAACCTCCTCCCCTTCTTCACCCACCACCACCACCCTCACCCCTCTCACTCCCATCCCTCCAGTATTGGTCTTCAAAGCGTCTTCAGGAGTCTACAGCAGCTCTGCAGCTCTTGAAATATAGATTTTATTGCCTGTGGGACCCTGCCTGCTGCTCTGTACATTTCTAACGCAAAAAAACACACACACAGTGATAGAGCTGTATGTGTTGCTGTGCACGTTTTTTGCGCACACACACTCTCACAATGTTACTCCATATGTCCTTTTGTAATAAAGTTTGCACTCTTGCAGCGGTTGGGCTTTATGAGCAGATCAGTGAGAAATGAACTGCAACCTTTACTAATATCTTTCTCACCTCCTCCACACTTCTCTATATGGAGCTCTATATTACACACTACGGCATGATGACTAGCTGTTGGCTCCCTAAATATAAACAAGAATAATAGTCTATACAGCCATGCCAGCAGCTCTGTGAGGCTACACTTTGATATAGTGGTGCTTGGAGCTAAATGCTAACGTCAGCATGCTACCATGCTCACAATGACAATGCTAACATGCTGATGTTTAGCAGGTATAATCAAAGAATGTATATTGCTATGAAGTGAATGTCAATTCAGCGCCCAGCAGCAGAGCTACGCTTTCACCATTTTGGACTGAAATCAACTACAGGACGCCAGTAAAATGTCCGTCGTACAAAAGTATAACAAAACGATTTCTATGCCATTGTCATAATTTTAATGTCTCTATCGAAATGGCCTGTGTTGAACAATTAAAAATATTATAAATATGCATACTATCATAACTATTTACTTATTTATTTATTAAACTATTTTGGCCGATTCCCAGAGGAGCATAAAGTGAACGATGGACATAAATGGAAGTTAGAAAAATCCAGCACACAGATTTTGAGAGCAATCTCAATCTTTTTCATGTCAAGGACCTCCAGAATTGATGTCCAATAGACCACAGACCATGGATGTATAAGTGCTATGCTTTTGCCCTGCGTGTTAGTAAATAGCCTACAACTACATTAAATCCTGTTTATGTCATGGTACTAGCACTACTAGCTACTGGCCGATAGCCGGTTGTTTGGGAACAGAGACATTAATACATCCACCACGGTACAGGCTTACTGCATACAGCCCATGGGTGTATTATAAGATAATAAAAGTGATGAATTACAGCCAATATATCCATTATTACTCCCGTATACAGCTGGCAGGAAGCTGGCAGAATCGGATATGTCATATGAGCGTGCAGGGCGGTGCAGTCCCGTGGGTCTGATGCACGTTTATTATGCTGAGGAAAATAACTCTTGATTCAGCTATTAGTGAATTTTACAACTTTTAGGACATAATGATTTAAATGAGGGCTGTTTAAGTGTTCATATTGGGAAGTTGAATTCTCTAAAAAAAAAAAAAATGATCCTCTGATTTACCGACGTCTCTTCATGCATTCATGGCTATGGACTCATTGGCGTTTTCAGTCCAAAATGGCGGCTATTGTCAAAAAGGCACCAGAGTTTCGCCTCTTTGCTTGCTCTTTATATACACTTTGGTATAATGTTTACTGTGTTCAAACATCTATGGTTGACGGGAATTTGTTTTGCAGGCATTATATTGGTCATTAGCGAAATTAATAGCCAAATTCAAATGTTGACCTGATGATGGAGCTACAGATAAATGTTAAGGGATCATCAGAGTCAGTAGGATTCATGGCAGAGCTCGAACTTTACTTTTTTCACCACTTTCCCAAACCGTCCCAAAATACAATTCAACCCGCTCCGAAGTAAATGCTGGCCGTCCAAATTATAACATTAAACATTATTATCAGATTTTATAAAAAGTATTTGTTACACATGTATATTCGTTGATATATTCATATCACATGCATTCAATTCATAAATCAGACAGACAGAAAGAGAGAGAGAGAAATAGAGGGCTTGGTTGGAGTTTGTCTCCGTCTTTGTATCTTCCGGGATACGTTTTGCCGGTTAAGCCGCCAGTGACACCAGAGAACGCGAAATCCCACCACCACTTCGGGACGCCATTGTAACTGCCTGACTGCTGTGTGTGCGCATGTGAGTGTGTGTGACGAACAATATGTGACAGCAATTGAATTCTCTCGCAATTCTAAATAGACAACTTGGTCAGAGATTAATGTTATGGTTTAATCTCAGTTGTAAATGTTTTTAGGCTAAGTCTAAAACTTTTCGTCCCAAAATGTATGTTTCATCATCCCTGATCTTTTTTTTTTCCGTCTCCCGGACGTCCTTACGTTTGAGCTCTGATTTATGGTCTGAGAACCCTTATTGTTCATACAAAATTCCATGGCAGTCCATCAAATATTTGTTGAGATATTTCAGTCAGGACCAAATTGGTGGATGGACCGACAGTCAAACATTGACATCCCTAGAATAAATGTGTGACTAAGGCATTTTCGGGCTCCTACCAATTTACAGCTCATCCTTTCTGACCATTTATAGACCACTGCCAATAAGCCAAAGTCAATATGTCTCGACTTGTCAACAAAAAGAACAAAACTGACCTTTTTTGCTAATTAGTGGAGGATACTTATCCCGGCTGAGCAAACCACAATCAATCGACAGACAGCACAATTTCAAGAACAGTCAGTAAAAGACAGCAAAAGGAGCAAGATGGATGCAACTTCTGTTCAAGCAGTGGGAATAGTGGTTTGGGAAGGCTCCATTTTCTTCTGATTAGCCAAACGTGGTTTGGAAATTCTCTGATTATTAAATTGCAGAGGGGAGAAAACAGAAAACGGTTCGTGGCAGACATAATCTTTCATCAAATATAACAACAAGACCTTGTTTTGTTTTTTTAGGGAGTGTATTCATGTTCTCCACATACTAGATAGCTGTTGGTGTGGAACATCTACATACACAACAAAAACTTCAGTGCTTCAACACTCAATAATTCTTCACTACTTTACTTTTTCCTCTTTCTACATCTGTTAGTCAGTCCCTGCCCCCTCTCTTCCGCCTTGTTCCTGTTACTTTAGAACCCATTTGACCCGAGTTACAGTAAGTACAGGCTAAGTCACAAACACATCTTGGGCACTTCTCAGTCCGTCGG
Organism: Adelosebastes latens; assembly: GCA_916700685.1. NCBI lineage: Eukaryota > Metazoa > Chordata > Actinopteri > Perciformes > Sebastidae > Adelosebastes > Adelosebastes latens. The sequence goes on from CAKAKR010037401.1 coordinate 92,029, forward strand.
TTCATAATGGAACCGATAATCTTACCACGGAGATGCTTTTTGTGAAATGGGCCTGTATAACTCCATTGTAACTGCGCTGTATTGGAAACAACTCTCAAGGGAGGGCTCTCCATCGCTCTCCATCTCTCTCGTTTTCAACCACTCGCCATTTCCCCTCCAGTCTTTCTCGTTCACTCACTCGTTTGAGCCCTTTTCTTTCATTTCCCATCATCCCTTCTTTCATTATTGATTAGTTCAAAAACCTCTCAGATACCAAAGAGATGCCCTGCCCACGCTGAGTAGTGTATGTGTGTGCATTTCTGTACGAGCGTTTGCCACAGCCAAGTGGGACTTCGGGACCCACTTTGCTACATTGACATCAGCAGTTGCCCGGCGTGTTCATAACTACGGTGACCCTGTTGTCTGGGCGACCGCCATTATGTTGTCACGGAAGCACTCAGGCTAATGGAGGAGCCATATAAATGATGATGCGCTGTCCCTCCACCCTCTTCTCTCTCTCTCTTCTATTCCTCTCACACACATACAGATATGCATACATTCCTAATGGGCTTCCATAATAAATGGCTTCCTCATTCCTCAGACGCCAGCCATAAATCGATGACACTTTTACCTGACCTCCTTTCTTTTACTCCTTCGCCGACGCACACTCAGACACAATCGCGCAGACAGACGCGGCAGCTCTGTTTACCTGAGTCATTTCATCTATTGATTGAAGTTTTATTGAGGCCACTTATTATCTGTAAGCAAAAAGATGCCGACGTCTGTCATTTTAATAGACGATTTGTGACACACACACACACACACACACAGACACACACACAGGCAAACATGCGGTACGCAGAGCAGATGGAAATCATTATCAGTCATATCATGATTTTCTCTCTGTCAGGGAAATGCTATCAGAGCCGCATGCTAAAAAGCTGACAGTAAAGAGCAACTGTGTTTGTATATTTAGTGTCAGCATGTGTGTGGGTGTGCATGTGTGTGTGTGTGTGTGTGTGTGTGTGTGCGTGCAAGCTTACATATTTGTGCTTGTATGCGGGTACAAGTTTTTGTAAGTGTGGGTACATGCCTGTGTTTGAGTCTGTCTGACTGTATGTAGCAGCTGAGTATGTGTGTGTTTTTTCACATGTGGCGCGTGGGTAAATGGGTTCAGCTAGTCAGCAGGTAGTGTCTCAGTGTGTGGGTTTTTTTTTTTTTTTATTTTTCCCTCAACAAACTTGCCTGTATGTGTGAATGTGAATGTGTTTGACTGCGTTAGGTCTGTGATATACTGGTGACCCTGAACAGCAGTCTAGAAAATGAAGAATACACAGCAGCACATCAAAAAGCTTCCAAAAGATTGAATAAAATTGTTAAATACTGTATGTAATATACAACCGACCAGTTCCCTGAGATAAGGTGTACACCACCTCAATATGTACTGTGACCATAGACTGTATATTAGAAGTGAACGTAATCACCTTGACATCACCCATTGGTAGCGACATGTCAATCAAAAGGTAGCCACGCCCTAAAGTATACCCTGCTTTATCGTCTATTGGACTCTAAATGGGACCATAATTTACTAAATGAACATCATGCTGTATTGAAGAAGACTTGAAACCAGTGATTGAGACCATAAACTCATGTTTACAATGTTTACTGAGGTAATAAATCAAGTGAGAAGTAGGCTCATTTTCTCATAGACTTCTATACAATCAGACTTCTTTTTGCAACCAGAGGAGTCGCCCCCTGCTGGCTATTAGAAAGAATGCAGGTTTAAGGCACTTCTACATTGGCTTCACTTTTCAGACCCGGAGGTTACCTACTGGCTGTGACAGACAGTTATAGATTGGATGATAGCTTGGTTTCCACTAGAAACTAATGTTACATCCATATTATATAGGATGGATGCTATTGGATGGTGAGTTGTCCATATTTGTTAGGTTTTCGAGCACTTCTGTATTATGAAACGGAAAGTTGGCTACATCGCTTTCAGAAAAACCTGAGTTTCATAGTCGTAATTACAACTCGGATGTTGACATGAAAACTAGTTACCGAAACTGGTCATTGCGGTAACTCCATTAGGACATGAACGTGCATAAGCCAACAGTTGAAACTTATAGCAAACAAAGTTTTTGTCAGAACATCAAACAGCATCTGAAACCCCCCCGCCAACTCCCACCTTTCCAGTGTTGGAATAGGGAGGGGTGCATCCAACAATTTTGGAAACAGACAAATCTGACAATCACGCGCACTTCACGCAGCAATTGGCAAGGTGGGCGGAGGTGAGAAAGTGTGCAGAATTTAAACTTCTCTTTCACACGCTACTTTTTCTTTCTTCGCGTGACTACATCTGACAAGTTTCACAAACTGCTCGAAAGTGTGTGCCGTTATCCTCATTGAAGCTATTATCTCATTCTGCCCCTCTCTGTGTAGTCTCTAGACTTTTCGCCTGACTTCCAGTGTGGCCACTTACACTTTGTACAAACTACTTTGTTTCAAGCATACATCTGCCTTAAGAATCATGTCTTCAATTCATAGTCAGGCGAGACGCCGCTGCCTTTGGCTCACCAAAGTCTCCTAAAATATCAAACAAGCACTTCTCCAGATCTCTGTCATTTCAGAGAAAGCCTGCTGAACCTCTAACTGTGAAGCTGTTGTAGCATTTAACTGCTACTGTAACTGATGAGTGTTTGAATGTGTGCAAGCCACCCTCTCTCTACAACTACTCCCTCCAGGCTGTTACTGTAAATAAGAATGGGTCTTTAAACAGCTTGCCTGGTTAAATGAAGGTTAAAAATCCTACATGGGCTTCCAAGTCCCCGAGCTGAGCGGAGGTTCAGGGGAATGGAGAAATTACACAACAACAGCTCTCTAGGCTCCATCATTCCCCATTAAGTTCCAATAATGTTTAGATCAGGTGACTTGGGAAGCACCTGCAGTCATTTGAAAGCATTTGTATTAGTTTAATAGTGTATTTTATGGAATTATTGTCTTAGAATATGGGACCATCATGAGGTAGTCTGTGTTTACCTGCACAGGTACTGGTACTGTGAAATGTTCTTATAGTCCTTGGCTGTTTCAGAACTATCCTGAGCATAATGTCATCTAATGAGTTTCCCAAGATGGCACCAAACCAACTACAGATCATGTCTAACAGATGAGCACACACACGGCTGAAGACATTTTTTGGGTTCCTCCATCTGTCCAGATATAGGAGAGAAGATGAAAAATGATCATTCAGGCCATTTATCCCACCATCCATTTTCCACACCTGCCTGTGTTTCAGGGTCAGAGGGAGGCTGGGAGGCCAAACACAGGAAAGTACGCACTGGGATTAAACACTGAATGCTCCTCAATGACATACAATCATTGTGAAGCCTACAGCATTCAATAGTCATTTTTGAGATCTGACATTCAACCTCATGTCATTGTAAGTAGGGATGTCACGATACCAGAAATTTAGTAGTCGATACCAATACAAGTGAAATTCCACGATTCTCAATACCAATGCGATACCACGGTAAAAACAAAAGTTAAACAATAAATCCATCTACTTCAACATCAACTCCTTTATTACCATTTGTATACTGGTTTTTGTTAGTAAGTTAAACAGGTCATAATTCCCTCTCTATTATCTATTTCACATTACTGTGAAAACATCTCTTTAACCGTATTTATTCAAGTTTCTCGCCAAAAACTAAATTTTACAAGATTACAATTGAACACATCATGATAACGTTAGAATTTAATTTCACCCCTCTCATTTTACTGAATAGAGCCTGAACACGTCATAATCAATGGCACCTTCCGTGTTGAAATCGGCAGGATGCCGGTAAGCAGGGCAGTCCTGTATGGCGCTAACAGCTAACCTTAACTAGCTCTTGTCCTTCCGATTTCAACGTGGATTAGATGTTCGCAATGTAGCATTATCAGGGAAACAATGGGGTGCCTCCCCTGGACATGTTGATAGTGAATTTACTGCATCCCAAACACATTTTCTATCGTCCCCGGGACGACGGGACACCATTAGTCTCGGGCCATGGCGGTATCTGTGGTACTGTAGAAAAACGAGTACCGTCACGTTTTCAGAATTTGGGCATCGACTAGATAACAAAGTATCGGTTCTTGTGACATCCATACTCTATTGCAGCTGTGACCACACCCAACAGTGATGTCATAGTGCACTGCAGTACACTTTTAGATCACTGCTAAAGTTAAACCAAAAGGGGCCACAAAAGCTGGTGTTGCTCTTTAATTACTTTCAGGTTAATGCTATTTTTTTTTAACTGTTGTATTCTTCCTTTTGACCACTCTACCAGGTGTGCAACTGTTCAAGCAGTAATTTAGCAGCAGAAAAGCCAGGTGTTGGAGCAGATTTAGGAGATTAATAGGTGGAAATGTACTAGTAGATCACAGCACCTATCTGGCCTTCCAGCTCTCCCTCCTACCGCAAATAATGAACTGAAATAACAGTAGCTATAGGAATCTAAAAGCTGGATGTGCGCCTTTACAAAACTGTTCTGGTCTGCTGAGCGGTTTTGAAGTAATGAAAGACGCAATTATGGAATATCTTTATATACATGCAATACTGCCCAAGTATACTCAAGTTATGACTTCAAGCTGATAAGGACAGAGCTAGCAAAGCTAATTATATTACATATAATATTATGACTTATATATCTGAATGTCTGATTCATATTTTTTCGTAACAGTGGCTCTAATACTCCATTGTAGTTGACAGACTAGAATTCCCCCTTTTGGTTTATCATATTTTCTTGCTAATTTGCAGCTGTATTAGAGCAGCTTTTTTTAATCAAAATTATTGCTAGGGACAATTCAGTAGTCGCTGGATATTCTACGCCCTTGTTAGAAAGTGATTCCAGTGATTGTTAATGACGTTATAACAATACGCAGCTGCATCTCCCAGTAAAGCCATACGAGACCGCTCCAGCCTTACAAATTGTCTTGTAGATATAAAAATGTATCTTGGCTAATTTTCTTAAATTACACTCTGATAAATCTGAGATCCTTATCATTGGTCCTGACAATCTGCATCCTAGTATCCAGTCATCTTTTGGTCACAATTATTATTAGCAATTATTGTTAAACCAAATGTCAGGAACCAGGGCGTGCTCTTTGACACTAACCTCACATTTGAGAAACACACTAACAAGGTCATCCAGTCACGCTACTACCATCTGAGGAATATTGCTAGGATATGATCAATGCTGAGTTTTAATGAAACTCAAACTATAATTCATGCTTTTTATTTCTTCACGGCTGGACTATTGTAATGGTCTTTGACGGGTATGAATCAGAAATGAATTAATAAACTCCAAGTTGTGCAAAATGCATCAGCAGGAATCCTAACAAAAAATCAAGAAAAGAGAACACATTCATCTAGTTTAATGACCTTATGTTGTAAAGCACTTGGTAACGCTGGTTTTGACAAGTGCTATACAAATAAACTTTATTATTATTATTATTAGTAGTATTTTACTGGAGCTGATTCTTTCATACTTCCACTGAGCACAACCGATCTAGGGAAAAGTTTTATTCCTCAAATTGACCACATTACAAGAAGTCAATAACCCAATATGACAGTATAGATGTACAAAATTAGCAGTGCTGGTTAAACAAATCAGTCAGAGAGATTTAATTGTGTAGATTAAACAAAATAATGCATAGCAAATCTGCTCCTATTTGACAAGCTGAATACATAAAAAGCTCTTAAGGGTAGTTTTTTCCTTTTTTTTTTTCAACCAGAGCCAACAGCGTCATGACTTATTACTCCACCACTGGGGAGCTCAGTAGGCCAGGCTGACCTTAAAGACTCACTCCAGTGATGAATATCTAAATAACCTCCCCTCTGAGTTCTTCAAATCTATCTCTCCTTTCCCTATTCCCCCTCATCTGCTGCTTGATTTTCTGCTCTATCCCCGTCGCCCACTCCTTAAAAGGGATAGTTTGGTTGTTCTGAAGTGGGGTTGTATGAGGTACTTATCCATAGTCAGTGTATTACCCACAGTAGATGGCGGTCGGCACGCCCCCAGCTTGAAGAAACAGACGGGAGTAACCGATCGGAACCAAATCAATGTACTGCTGTGGACGGGGCCGGCAGAAAAATGTATTTTAATCACCTAAAAGAAAGGCTCACCTAAAAAAATCAATATCAGTTTAAGTGTACGCTATATTTCGAATATTTTCACCGGTTTACCTTGCCGTCAGACAGCCCTTTCCAACGGGGAACTGAATCCGTTGTATGTAACTATGCTCTCGCCAAAGCCACCAGACTCCATTGAAAAAAAATTTAATTTTACCTTGCAGAACACAGGGGTTGCTGGTCTACCTCTGCCTCGATCGGTTAGTTTGTTTGTGCTATTGTGTGTCCTTGGTGAATCCGAACTAACTAAAGTCACACAATTTTTAGGAGGCTAAAATACGTTTTGCTGCCGTCCCCGTCCACAGCAGTACATTGCTTTTCTCCCGTGCGGTAACTGCTGTCCTCTTCTCCAAACTGGGGGCATGCCGACCGTCATCTACTGTGGGTAATACACTGACTATGGATAAGTACCTCATAAAACCTCACTTCAAAACACCCAACTATCACTTTAATGATATTTATAAAACAGCTATCTTTTTCAACCTTCCTCATGTTTTGCCCGCCGTAACTTCCCCACCACCTTGTTCCCTCCCCCCTCCGCTCGCTCTCTTTGTCTCCTCCTCGGGGAAGGACGGTAGAGGTTACAGAGCGGTGTGGTAGCCTGCGGGCAAAACAGGCTCTCGGAGAACAGGAAGACGAGGCTGATGCTGCCTGGAAATTGAGGTGCCTGTCTCACCAGTCGTGTACTAACTGAGCCCTTAATGGCTGATTTTAATGCCAACTAAATGCATATTGAGATCTGTGGCGAAGCGGGGCAGCCTTGTGGTTAGAAAATGGACATGTTTTATCCACTCAGAAAGCAATGATGACTATAGATGGTTTCCTGTTTACAAACAATCAAGGATGAGAGTAAGACACTAATTACCACAATATGGACTTTCAGCAGCCTACTTTGAAACTAAGCAAGTTGCTGGAAACCAGTAAAAAAATACTTTTTAGAAATGAATTTGTATGTGGCACTCATTCTTGCATTCCTAAAACTTTTTTCCCCCCAAACGCCGCGGTCTGATAGACATCTGCTGGCTCTGGTTAGCGAACATGACACATATTCCTGTGAGGAATGGCAGCTGGTAGGAGTGATAACAATAACACAGACTAACACAAAGTTAGCTCTACAGGTAGTTAGAAATAACCCTGTAAAACCACAATGTGTCACAACTCTCAGCGAGACAGCGAACAAGTGTAATGTAATAATTTCCCCAAATGTCAAACACAATCCTTTAAGGCTAAAACTTGTTGACTTGAGTCTGTTCTTTCCTGGAAAACCTGCTCTAATGATCGCAACAGTCAAAAGAAACCTCCGGGGCCAAAACAAGACCAGCCTGATTCTGGACGGATGGGCCCTTGGGAGCCAAGAGGACTCTGAGACTGAGGCACAAAGACGTTTGGGGGGAGAGAGAGGAGGGGGACAGTGTGGAGGCGAGCAGTTTAAAAATATGATGTGGAGTTTTGGTGCCTCTCCCAGAGGGAAAGAAAGATTCAAACTGGGCCAAAGACCACACACACACACACTCACCTACATGCATGCAGCACACAGACACATACACAAACAAACTGTAGAATGGAGCCACGCTAGAAAGCCGTCCAGGTTAGGCAGACGAGAAGACGACTTGGACGAGAAACTAGTGCAGACAGTTTAGCCAGAAACCAGAGAGACAGGGAGGCTCGACTGAGGAGGAGACAGCCAGAGGAACAGCTCATTAAACTGAATGTGAAGGGCTGCAACAGACAGTTTGGAGGGGGGTTTTATTAGACAGGCTGAATGTCTCAACTGTTGCAGGTGTCATTACACAGACAGTTGTCCTCATGAAGCTTTAATAAAAGGTGTAACGCGACACAATCTGCCTTGTTAGGGAGGTAGTTACTTTAGGTATGGAGGACATTTAGTTTGGTTAGTTAGGAACTGCATTTCTACTGCTAGAAAAAAAAAGATGACTCTGTAATGCCAGCATGTTGGTATCAGTAGCAATGAAATGCTCAGGAAATATTTCTGCTAATCCTTTCAAACCATATCTGTCCCCTCCCTCTTTTTCTTCCCCTCATTCCTTCTAGGGCTGCAAACAATTTAGTAATCCAGTGTGACAGAGAGCCAGCATGCACAAAACCAGGACCATGAAACTGAAGCAGCAAAATGGCATTCAGCCGTCATTCATTTTATTATTTACACCTGTGCTATTTACTACTGCGACGTGTCAGAATGTCTTGTGAGAAAGGCCCTATAAGAATGATAGAAGATTAAATTGTCTCAATCCCAACAGATGCAACAAAGCTAACAGGAGAGTGAAGAAGATGTCAATCAAGCGCAGTGTGAACACGCCCACACAGTCCTGAGAGGAGCTCTGATTCGGTAGGGTCTTTCACGAACCATAGTCCGTTTGGCTAGTCCGAATCAAGAGTTCAATTTATACTTTTTGGGGGGTTTTACTACTCGCCAGGCACTGCGGACACCACAGAGGATTGATTGGACATCAGAGCCGGGAGGTGGGATTACCGGACAAGTACCTCACATCCGTTACTACAACAACAACAACGGCAACAGCAACCTTATTACTTCTAGGCACAGGAGCTCCTCCTCATCATCCAACTCTTCCATCATTTTTTTTCCAGTCATGGAGTTGTGTTATAGAACTGAATCACGCCTTTCAAACAAATCAAAGACTGCCTGACAAAGGATTTGAAAACCGTAGGTCCAAATCAAAAAGAAACCGCAGAACTATTAATGCCTGGCGTACACGAGAGGTGCTCGCACAGAGCAAATAGGCGCACTGTAGCCGCGGGAGTATAAATCAGGCATAACCGTGCAACATGGAGCAGTACGTGCCGCAGATACGTTTGATACTGGTAGTAATCCTGCTTTGGCGTTCCTACCAAACACGATTGGAGAGTGTTTAGTACAAACGCCTCTGTTTAAGGCTCTGTGTGTTCACTTCGGCCCAGATGTCAAGGAAACATCGGACTTCTGCAGAAGTCCAAGTCACTGACTTCTCTCCCACTCATGTCGATCTGTCGTTTATCTGTGTCCATTTCAATGAATGCTCGCGCAGGCAGCCTGTAATCCCCTGCGTTTTGGTTCACTTCCTGCAATTGGGTCGGATTATGTTCTCACTGCAATTGAACCGCACTAGGGTTTTTTTTGGTGATCGTACTCCGGTCCGAGACCATTTCTCACAAGCGGTCTTGGTTGTTTTTGTCAGCACCCGAGTATGATTACTGCGTTCCAAACTGAACCGCACCAGAGTTCGATTAAAACGGACTAAATGTTGGCTTGTGAAATCGCCCTAATAATCATCAAAATCGTTGTCTTATAACCTTTTCTGCCAGTTTACTAATCGACTAATAGTTTCATGAAATACACTTTCCATACTCTCACACTTCTTCAGTGTTCTTAATGCCATTTTTTATTGGTCAGATCACTTCCTCAGCTCCTCTAGTAGGCAGGTTAAGTGCCGGGCCTCCTCCTCGGAGCAAAGTCTGTGATCCAGTGGTCATGGACCATTAGTCACACACAGTTTGAGACATTAACTTCCATCAGCATCTCTCAATTCTGTAAGACTTGTGTGTGTGTGTGTGTGCTTGTGTGTCTGTGCAGCCGTTTGAAAATTAGATAAATATGACTCACTGAATTATGCTTGTCATACATAATACTTTGTGACAGTCTGTTAGTGAAGACTCTCTGTACGGTGAGTGTATGTGTGTTTAAGCTGAAATAGGAAAGCGGTCTTTCTCTGTAAACCTCTCTATCTCTCAATCTATTCAGCTATTTTTCACCCCTTGATGAATCACTCACCCGGTCGACACCTGTGAAGGGCACTCCAGCGACAAATTTTCTCCAAGACGCTGCAGCCTCTGGGCATGAGATCATTGTGCGCTCTGTGACGGGAAAAGAATCTCCATAAGGAATACATAATATAGGAAACATGTAGTGTCTCTTACAATCACATAGGGACCTGTGAAGGGCACTAGGTGACCAATGAAGTGTGTGTTCTCATGTTCAGTGATTATAAAACAGTCCCATTAAGTGCTCTTGCCTCCTGAAGAAGCTTCCAGGCAAATGTTCAGTAAAAATACATCTAAGCTGTAAAGTCAGTGCGATGGGATGAAGCCAGATTTGTGGGCGTATGTTTGGAAACGCACATATGCAAGTTGTGTAAGAAGTGGACGTAGTCTCCGTGATGTCACCCTTTGGTTTGTGGACTGCCGTTTTGAAGCCTCGGGTTCCGCGTTTTGGCCGTTGCCATCTTAGTTCTTTGCATCCAGAAGTGACACAAGAGGGTGGAGTTAAGTACAACCAAACGCTGAATATAGACATTTTTAGGTGACCAGAAACGATAAAATTGACTTTCATTAACTGAAAACACACTGTGAAAGGGCTTAAGTTGTAAGACGAAAACACGGACAACTCCCAGACCGCTGTTGTAGCAACCTGTCAATCACAAGGTAGCCACGCCCTAAAGCATACCCTGCTTTATGGTCTATTTGACTCTAAATGGGACCATAATTTACTAAATGAACATCGTGCTGTATTGAAGAAGACTTGAAACTAGCGATTGAGACCATAAACTCATGTTTACAATGTTTACTGAGGTAATAAATCAAGTGAGAAGTAGGGTCATTTTCTCATAGAATCAGACTTCTTTTTGCAACCAGAGGAGTCGCCCCCTGCTGGCTGTTAGAAAGAATGCAGGTTTAAGGTAATTCAGCATTGGCTTCACTATTCAGACCCGGAGGTTTCCGCCTGCTTTGGACTGGCCACTCTACAGCGACTGTAAATGGGCCTTGAGTCGTGAGGCTGTCTGACTCTAAATCAGGAATTTGGCAGGGAGAAGGAGGACTACAGAGATGGGGAAGAGGAACAAAACGGAGTCAGAGAAATGGGGGATGAGGAGAAAAGAGGGACAGGGAGGAAGTGAGAGGAGGAGATGAGACAGGTGAATGAGAAGAAGAGATTGAAGAAGGGAGGAATGTTACAATATTAAATCGAGGAAAGACGGGGAGTCATATGTGGGGAAGAGGATAAGAAGAAGAAGAGGAAACAGGCTGGACATTGAGGAGAAAGAGGCGGGAGATGTTGGCAAGAGGAGAAAAGGCTAGAGGGAGATGACTGAAGATTAAAACGGGACTGAGGGATTGCAGAAGGTGGAGAAACAAATAGACACAAAATTGGCAGGTGGAGAGGGAGGAGGGCCAGTGAAACTCTGGGATGAGGTGAAGGAGGGATTGAGAGATGCTGGGAAGGAGATGAAAAGTGATAGGGTGGTAGTGGAAGGCTATAAGGGAAAATATGCAGGCAGAAAAAAGAAGGATTGGAGGAAGAGAGGGGATACAGCAAGGAAACAGAGGGAGGAGACTTAAGGGAGTCAAAGCGGGAACGATAGGAGGAGGAGAGGTGCGTCATATAGTTACATCATATGGGTACTTATTATTACAGAGTATTTACTTGACTGTCTCATAAAGACATTAGGAATGGCTGATGTCTGTCTGCTGACAGTGTAATGGTGGCCTGTTTACTAATGAAAAGTTATTGCTTCCCTGATGTTATTGTGGAAGGAGAAAGAGAGAGAGGGAGAGGTTTAGATGGGAGAGACGGGGGCAAATACGTCACAAGCTTTGAGGACGGCAAACGGACTGCGTAGTAAAAAAGATTGAGGATGGAAAGAGAGCTGCTGTTTGAGCAGTAATAAAAGGTCAGAGACTCGGGGGGGCTCGCTGCTGTCTGACAGCAGGACACACAGCAACCAGAGAGGTGGGGGGAGCAGGCAGATAGAGAGACAGACAGAGGGGGACATTATTGGTGTGTGTGTGTGGACAGAGCTGATAGAAACAGTTGATTTCCCACACTAAATCTAAAACATAGCTAATTATCTGAACAAAGGCAGCAAATGGATACGTAGCCTAATAATTACCCTTAAGTATATGCTATTTTGAGCAGTCCTTTCTAATAGGCCACTGGTGTTGTGCCTTGTGGGATACATCTTGATGGCCGACTGTAATTGTTGTTTGCTACAGCACTGGTATAAAAGCTGTGTCAAAGAGCCTTCTCTGCAATTCCAATATAATGTGGATATAACAAATATAAAACACTACTGTAATAAGCCTACTATTTCTTTTAAATCAAATTTAAGCATATTGAGATATAAATCATCTCTCTGAGAACAATAACCTTGGTTATGCTCAATGGTACACAGCACAGGACACAGTTATCTACTGGAAAGTTGCTATTTTGTTTGTGTTTAATGGAAAAAAAAATATGTAACTCTAATAACTGACTCTGGTTAGTTGGGGTGTGTTCAAGTGCACTTGCAAATATTACTTGCAAAAAAAAAGGATGTTAGCTTAAAGGTCCCATATCGTGCTCATTTTCAGGTTCATACTTGTATTTTGTGTTTCTACTAGAACATGTTTACATGCTTTAATGTTCAAAAAAACTTTTATTTTCCTCATACTGTCTGCCTGAATATACCTGTATTTACCCTCTGTCTGAAACGCTCCGTTTTAGTGCATTTCAAAGGAATTGAAACAGAATTGCGTTGCTAGGCAACAGCTTGGGTCTATGTTTACTTCCTGTCAGTTGATGTTATTTACATACACTGCAACAGGAAATAAACTGGGACACATTTAGAATGTTTACATTTAAAACTGTGTAATGGTCTAAATATTGAATATTTGTGACATCACAAATAGACAGAAATCCTGACGGCTTGTTTCAAACGCACAATTTCTGAATACGGGCTGTGTGTATTTCTCCGTATATTGAGCGCTTCGATACTTTCACGGTATTTATATATCACTTAAACCTGTTTTATAATATAAAAGACCTGGAGTGTGTTCCAATCCCTGTACTTCCAGAAATACACTTCAATGTAGTGCACTTTGTGCACTCTGTACTCACTTGAGTAGTGCGTAAATTTCAACGGGGTAGGATCGTCTCAAATCGAATACTCTGCGGCGCACT
>CAKAKR010037401.1:106714-124413 GCA_916700685.1 Adelosebastes latens
GCTGTGATACACGACTATTAAAAAAGTGCAGAAGAGACTGTTAAAAATGAGTATAGTGCAGGGTAACTCCAGTAGCTTAGACAACATATCTCAACACAAGGGCCACTTACTTTGTGTCTCTGCTTTCAACCACATCTCTTGGCCTTCCTCAAGGGCGCAGGTGGATGCAGCCTTTGCTTCAGGTACTCTTCTTGAAGCCACGTGGGTTGTTGTGTTTGCCCCACTGCCGCCATCCTGTGGAGTATTCCAGCACCGCTTCTTCAGCGTTTCCGTTCAGTTTGGACCTAGCAGGTCGCCGTAGAGGAGGAAACGTCGCCTTAGCAACGGATGAGGTTTGGCTCAATGAGTAGCAGCCAATACATCCATGGTAGCAGCAGGATTCTTCTAAACTGGGTTGAATTGCTAATAAAGCAAAGACGCCTTAAATCCCCAGGTTATTAAGTGAAGCCGTGATGGCTACAAGCACCCCGTCTGTGTTTCTCCTCACGGTGAACGGACAGATTGAAGGAGCAAATGTGAGTTTTAGCTGCTAACCTAGCCTAGCCTAGCCTAGCAGCTAACGTTATTACCTATTTGACTCAATTCAGAGTTTGTGTTTCTTTACTTCCTATTAGGTCTAAAGGTGATCTATTTGTGTTGTATTTCAGTTTCCAGAGTATGACAACTTGTACTGCAAATATTGTTTTGTCTACGGCCACGACTGGGCTCCCACCTCGGTGAGTAGCTGCTGCTTTATTATGAGGAAGGATTATTATTTTTTAGGCATTGTAATCTAAACTCAATACTTCTAACATACAAGGCACAATTGGATAGGAAAGATAACTTAAATTATAAAAAATAATATAATAACAAAAATAAAAGAGAGGGGGTAGAAAATCATTCAAGGAACAGAAAAAGAAATGCATAAATAAATACAAAATAATATAATAACAAAAATAAAAGGGGGTAGAAAATAATTCAAGGAACAAAAAAATGCATAAATAAATAATATAATAACAAAAATGAAAGAGAGGTTAGAAAATAATTCAAGGAACAGAAAAAGAAATGCATAAATAAATAAAACATAATATAAAAACAAAAATAAAAGAGGGGGTAGAAAATAATTCAAGGAACAAAAAAGAAATGCATAAATAAATAAATAAATAATAATAAGACTGCACTCTTCCATAGTAGCTCTAGGGGTCATCATCATATATGTTCAGTTCCTCATAAGCTCTGAGGAGACACTTTGCATGTTGTCCTTTCATTAGTCTTAAAACACTGAGATGATTGTCCACAAGGTCCCTTTTGAAAACGGAAAATAGGGGTTTCATTTTCCTCCATTTGGATGCATGGATGAATAAAATTTGCCAGCAGTATCAGATTGATCAATATCAAGTCACTCTTAATGTCCTTCATGTTAATACCAAACACAATATTTTCTCTTGTGAGAGGAGCAAGTAGTTGGATTTTGGTTGACAGCCAGTCCTGCAAATCTTCCCAGAATGCCACAGAATATATACAGTGGAAAAAACAGATGATCAGTAGTTTCAATCTCAGTCTTAGCAATTCATTGGATGGATAAGTATTAGACATTATTTTGAAATGGACTTCTTTTGTCTATGAGGAATGATTATGTTCAGTGTTAAAATAGTATTTTAATGTTACGGTATACGTTAACTACTCTACATTAACTATCTACATGTGTGCATCTAGAAGCTATTACCTCTGAATTGTAAGAAATTGGAATTGAAGTAAACTATTAAATATTTCCCATTTTGTCCAGACAATATAGAACTTTTTCACATGCATATACAATCTTTGCAAAATAAAGTATAGAGCAGTTTAAAATCATGACTGGTTATCATCTTACTAGCAAGTCTTTGTGCCTGTTTCCTGTTTCTCTGTTTCTCTGTAGGGGTTGGAGGAAGGCATCACTCAAATAACCTGTAAAGGCAGTCAGTCTTCACACAAATTAATATGGAACTTCCCACTGGAGACGACGTTTAAGAGCACAAACCCCTCCGGATGTGAGCATTACACACACACATACATACCACACAATGTTGTTTGTTAGCTGTTTCCTTTCATTCATCTTCTAAAGGGCCCTTTAGAGATCATAAAACATAGAAATTACACTATGAAAAGTACAAGACTTAATTTTAATTTCCCAGGGCCTCAGCTCGTGGTGAGCGTGTACGGTCCAGATGTGTTTGGCAACGATGTGGTCAGAGGCTATGGAGCAACACACATCCCCTTCACAGCTGGACAGTCAGTATTACCTATACTACCTATCATTTGATTGATTTTATTATTATTATTATTTTTAAGTTCTTGTTTATTGTCTGTTTGAAAATAATCTGTTCTTTATTTTTTATTTCCCAGACATACACGAACCATCCCCATGTTTGTTCCCGAGCCCACGTGGAGACTTCAGAAATTCACGAGGTGCGTGATGTGTGAACTGTCGTTGTGTTTTTTGTGTTCAGTTTTCTGTCCCGGCAGCTGCTGTGCTGCAGCTGATGAGTCGTGCCTGCTGGGGGGGGAAGCAGCCGATATCTGAGCGTTAACAAATATTTACTGCTCCTGTGAGTCTCACTGAGGATACAGACTCCACATCAGTATGTATTGTTTGCCAGCTGCTGTTATCAGTGTATGCAAACACACACTCACACAAAGGTATTCACAGTAGGCTATCAGAGATGCAAAGGTGCACATCTGGACCTTTTGGATTTGCAATTCAGACAGCAACATTGGGAGCATATTTTGTTTTTCCACTTGATCTGGGAAAGTGTTCCAAGTAGGTGGTGCTTTCTTGCTCATGCACTCTTCCTAGTTATACTTCATCACTTCCTATCTGCCAGAGAGGTCTTTTCATGGGAATGATTTAAAATAGCAAGAGCATCATATTTTATGATTGGTTGAATCAATTTTTAATGTCAGGACAAGATTTATCTTTTTAAAAAATAAAGTTATAAAATTGCTTTTAAAAATTCAGAAACAGTACGATACAAGCATCAATCTAACCCTTCAGTGTATACTGTATATTGGAAGCTCAGTTCACTTGGAGAGGTAATACCTCTCTCTCTCTCTCTCCCTCTGTAGTTTTAACATGTTTTTTTTCTTCTCGTTTAGCTGGCTGTTGGGACGGCGGCCTGAGTACACAGACCCTAAAGTAGTGGCCCAGGGTGAAGGCAGAGAAGGTTTGTTGTGCATTTGTATTTCTTTATTTTTTTACATTGTTAACAGTGACATGTTAGTTACGCAGCACTACTCGCAGAAACATTTGGTGGAACAAAACAGTGTAAAAACAGCAAACTCCTTGAACATGACATTTTAAAATGAGTCACTTATAAGTAGGTGGGTTACTTTTAAGCCGATCTGGACCAGTATAACAGAACTACCTGGATGGAAGAAGAGTGGCGGTCTGAAAGCACATACATGCTGTTCTTTCTTCAATAAATAGATGTGGATGAGTGTAGTGGAAGTTTTTAGCCATTAATAATGTAATGTATATTGCCTCTACATAGGTAGAAAATTAATTTTCTTTGAATTCTTGAATAATTTGAATGAGGTACACAACCCCGATTTAATTCTAATAGTACATTTTCAGGTTAAAATTGTGTCTAAAATCTTTTCATCTCTTTTACGTGTCCTATATTATTTGTGTGTTGCAGTGACGCGGGTTTGTTCCCAAGGCTTCGTCACCGTCTCCTTTCACATCATTACTAAAGACATGAAGAAACTGGGTTACGACACGGGACCATCGAGCCCGACAAACACGCCGTCTGCCACATCTGGCTGGTCGACAAAGGAACAACCGTACAACATGTGACAACATAAGACTGTTTTAGAGAGAACTAATCGGTGGATTTTTTTAAAAATTTGAATGCCCTCAA
Organism: Adelosebastes latens; assembly: GCA_916700685.1. Lineage (NCBI taxonomy): Eukaryota > Metazoa > Chordata > Actinopteri > Perciformes > Sebastidae > Adelosebastes > Adelosebastes latens. The sequence continues at coordinate 110,593 of CAKAKR010037401.1, forward strand.
GGACGTTTGGCCCCCTGCGAAACAAAATCACAACACTCAGGTTACATAAAAAATGACTCGTGTGCTAAATCCACAATACTGCAATGCCACAGTCACTTCAGAAATAAAGTTGCAAGAGTTCAAGGGACAACTCTGATCAATCAGAACACACATACAAACACTCCTATACTTTGTGTTTTTTAGTAAAAAATTAAATTATATGAATGAGATTTTATTAGATTTTTACAAATATAAGCAGTTTCAGATGTCTTGAATTTTTCAGTTTTACTATATTTTTTACTTTTTTAAATAAATGGACTTTGCCTTCAAATTGTTTGTGTTTGAATGTTTTTAGCATATATTGTTACATCACTGTGGGTGTTTGGACTAGAGCTGCAACGATCAATAGATTAGTTGTCAACTATTAAATTTATCAAAAACTATTTTGATAATCGGTTTGAGTAATTTTTTAAAGGAAAAAAAAAAGTCCAAGTTCTCTGATTCCAGCTTCTTAAATGTGAATATTTTCTGGTTTCTTTCCTCCTCTATGACAGTAAACTGAATATCTTTGAGTTGTGGACAAAACGAGACATTTAAGGACGTCATCTTGAGCTTTGGGAAACACTGATCGACATTTTTCACCTTGACATTTTATAGACCAAACAACTAATCGATTAATCGAGAAAATAATCGACAGAGTAATCGACAATGAAAATAATCGTTAGTTGCAGCCCTAGTTTGGACATTTGGTTAAATAAATACAAGGACACACAGACGCTGGAGTTACAGAGCTGAAGTGATACACATTTTATTTTGAACCGATGCAGCTACAGTTGTCCTCATCCAACAGGGTGCGGCCTGCTGCGTTCGTTTTGTTTTGTTTAGATGCCGTTAAAATACCACGGTGACTTTTCCTACAAAAACCCATTACACAGAATAATAAGGTATACAGAGGAACAGTATGTTACAATAGTACAAATGATAAATTATATTATACAGTTATAATGCCAACAGGTTGAGCACGTATCCAATAAAAAAAGCAGCCTGCTCCCAAGTACTATGAGAAGGGTAAATAGACAGACGTGGAAAAGATTAAAGGAGGCTGTTTATGCATATAAAGACAGGTCAGTTAGTCCTCTTGATAAAAGCATAGTGAATACATAGTAACACGCAGAGGAGCTCGCTACACACAGGCCACATTTTCACTGCACCGTAGCCGCGACTGTGAAACTGCTGCCTGGGATCAAGAACAAGTTATCAACTGCAGTGACATCGGACTGTTTGGGAGTGCTGAATTTGTTCAAGACAAAGTATTTTTTGTTTGTTTTTTTCAATGCATCCATAACAACATTTTTCACAATCGCTGGAGTGAAGTTGAAGGTCAGGCCGCAGTGAAATCAAGGCCAGTGAGAAAGTGACACGTCTTAGCTAGAATATCATAGTAGCATTTCAATAAACAAGACTTTTTATTAGCAAATCTAACTTTGCAAAACACATCAAGTCTTCTTATCTTTTTTTTTTTACTTTTCCAACTTCCAAATTTTTGCATATATTTAGTTGAGATTAAAAATGTTTGCTGGTCTGCAAGTTAAGTGTCACATCCATTCATTCAGGACCCCAAGCATAAAAGTCATCATCACCACCACCCTCATTATCATCATCAAAATCATACACGGTTGGAGCTGCCCCTCCTTTTGCCTGAGAGAAATGAAGGTCTGTGTTTAGTGGAAATACCAGAGTGTCCTGCGGTGTCGCTATCATACCACAGCAGACCAGGAGAGGGCGCCAACTCACACCAAAAGAAAGAAAAAAAACACCCCTTCCACAGTAATAACGTTGGCAGTGATATCAACAGAACTAAAAGAGAAGAAGAAGGGTCTATACACCGGGCGCAATACATCAGCTGTATTTCATCAACCCACTTTTTTTTTTTTTCCAACCAATAGAAGAGACCGAGACGCTCAGCTTGCTGTCAGTAAATGTGCCGATATTCAGCCAACAGTAACACTTTCTTACACAAACTCCTGAACAAACTGAAAAATAGCTCTGAAATATAAAAAAAAAAAAAAAAATGATAACAATGGATCCATAAACAGAAAAAAAAAAAAGTCAGTGAAGTGTGACCCTACTGTTCGAACTACTCAAAGAAAGTACGACACCCTCAGAAATCACAGTCGCTATGACTTTGGTAACAGTTGTGCTTCTAAGAGAAGAGAATTACATAGCCTACCCATAGGGTGAACAAAAAAAACTACAATGACAGAAAATAGACAAAAAGAAGAAGAGAATGAAGATGATACATGGCTTAGCTAGTACACAGCTCCGAAACTCTGAAAAGGCTTGGCTATGGATTTACATCTAAACGAGTAAATAACAACAAAAATAAAACAAAAATTAACAACTGTTTGTTTACATGACATGTCTCGCTTGTTGTTTGCTGCGGGATTCCCTGTGCTATATATCAATAGACCGATCCTGGAGCAACCCTGTGTGAGTGTGTGTGTGCGAGTGTGTGTGTGTCAACCAGGTAATGTTCTTGCGGATAGATTAGCCACGGTAAATCCACTCGGAGGTCTTTTTCTCGAGTGGCTGACGTGCTCTTTAAATCCAGAGCTTTTTTTCTTCGCAACCCTGTCGCCATAGTAACACTCCTTGATATGTGGTTGCACACATACAAACACATGCAAACAGACACTTCAGGGCTGCAGATGCCTACATTATTCCCCCCCCCGTTTTGACTTCAGAAACTAACTTTTTCTTAACCAGTTTCCACTTCACTGAACGAGAAATGAAAAAAAACTTGCTCATTAAAGTACACTTGGAAGCTATCTCTCATGCAAAATGCGCTCGCACACACACACACACACACGCACACACAACCTCTTCCCTTTGACCCTAGAAACAAACTAAAAAGAAAACTGTCCCATGATGCCTCACTGCATCCATATGTTCAGATAGCAAAATACTGATGCCATCACAGTCTTTTTCTCTAAACACACATTGGAGGGGTGGGGGGGGGCTTAGTGACAAATACATCAACATGTGGCTGTTAGTACACCTGCGCGTGAGCACACACACTTACAGACAAAAAAAAAAATTGCGTTTACGCATCTTTTCAAACCCTTCTAGGACAAGGAGTTCACCCCAACTTTGATAAGTGTTCATTGTTAATCCCATGACCCCTGGAGGTCAAAGTTCACATGGAGGGTCGGGGGGGGGGGAAAAGGTCCAAGTTGACGGGAAGTGACCAGACGAGAGTTGTGACTGAGTGGTACCGAAAAGCCGAGGCAGTGTGTGTCGGCGGCGGCGGCTAGCCTCCCTCCCTTAGCTAAGGTGTAACGGTGAGCCCAACAGTCGCAGACAGAAAAAAAAAAAAAAGACAAAAAATTGTGCAAAATCCCTGCTTAGTAACACACACATACACACACGCAAGAGTATAAACACATCTGACCATCTCTCATCCGTACTCCAGTGTGTATAAGTAAAACCCACTGGAATATACACAGTGTAAAAGTACTGAGATGTGCACTCAAGCTCAAACATACACGCTCACGTACACACACACACACACCCACACACACACACACACACACCGGCTGACAGGGCTTATAAAAGATTAGCTCTAGTGAAGAGATAAGATCCTGGCGTTAGTATGGTCAGACTCTCCTGTCACTCCACCACAGAAGAAGAAAAAGAGCAGTCCTAAGGGGAAGAAGGGAGAGGAGGCGAGTGAATGAGGAGGAGGACAGAGGGGAAGAGACTGTCCTTGCCTCTGTGGAAAAAACTGTAAACACCGCTGCTACTCTGTAAAGTCTGTAGACAGATGCAAACTCTTTTGTGGTCATCAACATCGTCGTCGGATCAGTATGGAACACACAGGACTAGGCAGCTTGTAGCATTGAGACAAAAGAGACATAGGAGGGAGGAGTAAACGAGTGTGTTAAGGTGGGAAGGAGGCCAGGGCGGGACTACGACCTGGCTAGGAGCTGGTTATAAAGGGATAAATGGGATAAGACATCTCCTTGTTCGTTCTGAAGCTTCTTAAGGAGCCAAAGTGGAAGAGAGAGAGAGAGAGAGAAAGAGAGGGAGGGAGGGAGAGAGGAAGGGTTACTTGTCCCCCTCACAAAAGGAAGGGGTTGGTGGTTCCGGCGGGCTGCGACCCGGCCTGGGGCGGCATGCTCATCAGCGGCTGGGGCATGGACATGGAGGACGGGATCCCCGTGTTCCCCATTCCGGGCATCCCGCGCGACATGGGGGCCATGGGGTTGGGCTGAGCGAGACCGGAGGAGATGGCCATGGGCTCGACCATGCCGAAGCCGGCGGGCATGGGGCTGACCCGCATCTGGTTGAGGGTGGGGGGGACTGGCTGGCTCACTTGGAAGGGGTTGGCATGGGCTGCTGCTGCTGCTGCACCTGGACCTGGAGCAGAGCCGCCTGGATAAAGAAAGAAGTACGTAAGTTGAGTTGGGCTCCGCAATTAAAGCTTCAGTAGGCAGAACGTTTTCGGCATCATTGGGCAAAGAATCCACAATAACCTTTCAGCGTATTGTAATTCAAGTGTTCTGAGAGAAAACTAGACTTCTGCACCTCCTCATGGCTCTGTTTTCAGGCTTTAAAAAAATCTAGCCCGTGACGGGAGACTTTGGCCAATCACAGGTCATTTCAGAGAGAGAGTGTTCCTATTGGCTGTGCTCCGGCTGGTGGGCGGTGCTTGGTATTTCCTCAGCAGATCTCAACATGGCTGCCGGGTCACAAACTTCCTCATTTTACAGCTAAACAGTACAATACCAGATGTTTCTGAAAACATTTGAGGCGAGAAATAGATATTACAGTAACAGAATATTAATTCATATTTGATCAGCGCTGCCTAGTTTGATCGTTTGATCGGAGTTCACGAGTGATTGACAGCTGCTCAGAGACGGCAGACTCCAGCTCGGCTCTGATTGGTTGTTTTCCTCCGGTCGGTGAAATCTTGCAGATGCCATTAGGAGACAGAGGAACATGATATTTTTCAGATTACCTGTCTCATGCATTACTGTCAGGATATAGTGACTGTTTTATAAAAATAACTTTTTAAATCATATTTGTTCCATTTCTACCCACTGCAGCTTTAAGTGAATATTATTATGATAAATAGAACTAAATGTTCATATTTTTGTTACTTTAAAAATATTATTTAAACACTATATTACTACGACTATACTGCCATTTTATGAATTCAATCCGGTATGATTAATCTCTCTGGTATAGAAAGGGCAGGGTCAATGATTCAACATTTCACTGTGCAGATGGGTGTGTCTGCCTGTGTGTGTTCAGGCCTGCCTGTGTGTGTCCATGTCTCCTGGCTTACCGACTACACTTCCTGGCTAGCACACTCTGTGATCTAATCACTTTGAATTAACCAGTTAGCTGCTTAAAAAAAAAAAGCCTGTCCATGCATTCATATAAAAAAACGAATTTCCTAAACTAACATCGCTCACTAAAAAGTGGTAAGAGTTAAGAAGAACATTTCAAGTTTTGAAAACAACTTCCTCATATTTTCTCCCCACCTGTTGAAGCTAAGAACGGGTTGACGACTGGCGCAGGCTGGGCTGGTTTGGTCACCAGAGAGTCCAGGTTAACCAGGGCGGCGTTGGGACCCAGGAAGGACTCCGGAGTCTTTCTAGTTGGGTTCGTGGAGGACATGGACATGGAGGTGGGCAGGGGGTCGAAGAGGTCCATGCTGCCGCTGCTAGCGAGGCTGGAATGGGAGGGGATAGAGGATGCTATGCCCCCGTCGCCTGGGAAACAAAGAACAGATGTATTGATGAAAAACTGAACTTTTTCTTTGAGGAAACAAAAATATAACACATAACACTGAGGCATCATTAAGACAAGATATCTTTTCTAGTCTTGAACTGCAGAGGTCATTATAACTCTATGATTAAGGCTGCGGTACAAGAAGAGTTTGACATGTGAAAGGCTTGTTTATATATCCTTATACTGAACTGATAAGTACGCTATGTACTATTATGACGGTCTAATAGATATTAAAAAATGTATTTTTTGCCTATTCTTGCCGTGCATAAACTCCTCAGTTTCTGCTCTCATTTGTCACCCGAACACAGCGCCCACTTACGTACCTGAGCACTCACATTTACCGTGAAATAAAATTGAGTTGATGCAATAAAATGATCAGAAGATGCTTTTATGAGAGGACATCAGAGGCAGACAGTCTGGCTGTTTGTTGTTTTTTTGTGGGCAGCAGTGGAGACATTCATTAATGCACTCGCACATGAACACGCACAAACGCAGCATGCCAGCAGCAACATACGCAAGAGGAAATGTCAAAGATGGAAACTGTCTTCTCACAACAGAAACTGAGACGTAGCAGAGCCAAAAAAAAACGGCTCATGATAAGATCAGACAGGCCTAGCTTGTGTTAACACACCCATAAATCCTGTAGATTTCAGCCAGAGCTGATTCAAATAGTAACATTTCTACAACTCATCCTGCAGAGGGCTGCTTCCTTAACATCACTGAAAGTTTGTGTCCTCTACACGCTGTGTGGTGACTTCTGGGAAAAGTTACTTTTATACGCCTGGTGTTTGTGTTCCTTCTCACCTTGTCCTTGACTGTATCAGAAGTGTTTGTGTTGAGCTGGAGCAAAAAGTTAGACACCAATGTCACCCTCCCACACCCAGAGACTGCCAAACCACATGGGAAAAAAACACTCAAGACCTGTGCCAACCTGTTCAGTGGGGCCCTGGAGTTGTGAATGGGAGCAGATCTAAAATGGATCCCATGAACTGGATGGCCCAGGTCTAATAATGCATTTATCCATAAACACATAAAAGCTGCATCACATTACACCACAGTGACATGGGACCAGACCAGAGCAAACAGCTATTTTTTCCACCATTTGATACGATCACTGCAGCATTTGATTGCATTTGCAGTGGGAAAAAAAAAAAATCATCAACCGATTAAAAAAAACATGACACCAGTGGTGCTAATACTGTCTTTGCTCCAGTCTGGTGATATTTACATAAAAAGACAAGACATGTGTGTGTCTGTGCCCCGCAGAGACATTGTGTATCTGCAGACACTGAGGGGAAAAACAACACAGACTCCGTGTCATTAGAGAGACGAAGACAAGGGTGAGTACCAGTGGGGACAGAGGAGGAAGAGCGCAGGCTGTCAAACTCTGAGAAGTCCTCTTTAGACGTACCGTTGGATGCATTGAACAGGTCAAAGTTACCTGAAAGGGGACAACGCATACATACACACACACACACACACAGACGAAATCATATAAACAAACAGCAGACACACAAACAAACACGCAGACAGATGGAAACACAAGTATGAATGAGTATGGATAATTTGGTAAATTAACTGAGAAAAATGAACACAATAAGGATGTGAAAGCATGCAGATGTGCGTAAGCATTTGTTACTGTCCCTTTTGACACACCTGTTAAGGTTTGGAGACACTAGCCAGCCATTTATTAGACATCTTTTCCATTGCTTAAAATAGAGGGAACTCAAACGAGTGCAAACGTCCATAAATACCTAATTATTCTAGAAAATATCTTTTAGACTCAAATACATATTCTCAGACAAACTAACTGGAGGTACAGTTAACAGGTGACTTTTGTGAATGCCCTAGCAACTGATGCCTGTGGACAAAACTGAAAAACACTACGTTTTCCCAGATGGTCACCTGTGTTGGAAGTCTTGGGGCGGGTACCTGCGGAGCTCCAAGGGTCAGCGGAAGGAGTGGAGTTTGATGCCCAGGGATCACTGCTCTTCATGGGTGGGACAGAAGGAGTAACACCCCATGGGTCCACTGGGGCTGCTGGCTTAGGTGCAGACCCTGGGGACAGATGGAAGGGCAAATTGGATGAGAAGAGGAAGAAGGACAGAGGAAGAGAGCAGGAGAAAGGTGAAATAAGATACATGGTTTCATTCATCTGATATGTATTGGATCTGACCCATTCTAAAACTACAGTTCATCTATCCTTCTTCATTCCCCCCTTCAACATTTACATATCCAACTCCTCCACAGCCTCCGTTCCCTGTCTCCCTGTTCCTCCACACTCCTTTCCTTCACCGTATCTTCCGCTAACATCCTCCCCCTGTCCCCTCCTCTCTGTGCAGTAATGCTGCCGAGCCAGTGGAGCAGCATTCCTATTTAACAAAGAGTCACAGTCCTACGAGCTGCAGGTGGAGAGCAGAGACGACACACACAGAAAAACTCTATACACAAATACTTCTCAACGACGACAGTCCGTGTGTAGATATCATCTGATGTGACCATTTTCAGTGGCGAGTGTGTATTAGGGATGTCACAAGAACCGATACTTCGGTACCAAGTCGATGCCAAAATTCTGAAAATGTCACGGTACTCGTTTTTCTACAGTACTGCAGGGCTCGTGACTGACGACGTCTAAAATCCGAATGGACACAGTAAACTCACTATCGACACATCCAGGGGACGCACCCTATTTTTTCCCTGATAAAGCCGCATTGTGAACAACAAATCTGTGTTGAAATCAGCAGGAGGAGAGCTAGTTAGCGTTAGCTGTTAGCTGCCGGTGGGCAGCACAGTCCTGCGGAGCTAACAGCTAACGTTAATGGAGGTTGTATTGAGTTTTATTTTGATAAGTTCAGGCTGTAGTCGGTAAAAAGAAGTATTAGGCGAAGGTTATCTTAATGTGTTCAAATGTAATCTTGCAATATGTAGTTTTTGGTGAGAAACTTGAATAAATTCAGTTGTTTGAAGGAGATGTTTTCACAGCAATATAAAATAGATATTAGAGAGGGAATCATGACCTGTTTAACTTCCTAATAGGGCTGTCAATCAATTAAAATATTTAATCGCGATTAATCGCAGGATTGTCCATAGTTTATCACGATTAATCGCAAATTAATCACACATTTTTTATCTGTTCAAAACGTACCTTAAAGTAAGATTTGTCAAGTATTTAATACTCTTATCAACATGGGAGTGGGCAAATAAGCTTGCTTTATGCAAATGTATGTACTGTATTTATTTATTATTGGAAATCAATTAACAACACAAAACAATGACAAATATAGTCCAGAAACCCTCACAGGTACTGCATTTAGCATTAAAAAATATGCTCAAATCACAATATGGCAAACTCAAGCCAAACAAGCAACAACAGCTGTCAGTGTGTCAGTGTGCTGACTTGACTATGACTTGCCCCAAACTGCATGTGATTATCATAAAGTGGGCATGTCTGTAAAGGGGAGACTCGTGGGTACCCATAGAACCCATTTTCATTCACATATCTGGAGGTCAGAGGTCAAGGGACCCCTTTGAAAATGGCCATGCCAGTTTCTCCTTGCCGAAATTTAGCAGAAATTTGGAGCGTTATTTAGCCTCCTTTGCTGATTCCTGAGGTTTTCTAGTGTCATATGATAGAGCAGGCTCTTCACTCTAGCTTTAAAACTGAGCCCGCTACAACTTCCAAAAGATTGATTGCGTTAAAGAAATAAGTGCCGTTAAAACAAATTCACATGAATGCGTTATTATCGCGTTAACTTAACAGCACTAGTTTATTGTATTGGTTTTGGGTTTTTTTTACCATGGTATAGAATTAGGGATTTCACTGGTTATGGTATTGACTACTAAATTTCTGGTGTTTTGTGTACATACCATAAGACTGCCAGGGGTCTTCTGATGCAGCAGCTGCCCCAGCCACGGCTCCGGCACCGGCCCCGGCGCCCCAGGGGTCAGCAGTGGCACCAGGCTCAGGGACATTCATCAGATCCATCAAAGATGACTGTGGCTAGAAAGAGACAGAAAAAGTGACCAAGAGACAGGAAGAATAAACAAAGAATACAGACCAAAGAGGAAAAAGACAGGAAGAATGAGTTTAGATAGAGAGGGAATAGATAAGGAGGATAAACGTTAGGAAGGCCCATCTGTTGGTCAGCCATTATCCTAATCAAACATACTGACGGTGGTCATGTCGTTAGAAGCGGAGATAAGCCGTGCTTCTTCACTTTAGCTCCGAGTGAACCTCAAACTCCAGCCAGCCAGCTATTCAGGCAGAATAATGATGAGTAAACTAGGTAGTCTGCTGCCTGTTAGTGGTTTCACTACTGCTCATGAAGCAGCAGACGGTATCGGTCAGAAAAAGAGGATGGAGAGAGACGAGACTGTTTCATGATCAAGGTCATGGTAACAGAATAACTGAGTCACTCTAGTCTCCATGTTTGTGTGCATTTTACCTCTCTCTTCTTCTTGGCCAGTTTTGCTGATTCTGGACCTCCTTTCTTACTCTCCTCCAAGGCCATCTGTAGTCTCAGGTCATCCCCCCGGCGTATGCGCTCCTCCTAAACACACACACACACCCAGAGCATAGTTAGCATAAGCTGCACATGTGCAACTTGAATTCTTAAAAAAACAAAGCTTGTTTCCACAGATGTAATGTAAACTATCTGCAAATTTCAAACAGAGCCACACAGTAAGAAAAGATAATGACAAGCATTGGGTCCATACTCTGCCATGTTAGCATGTGTTTCTGTGTATGTACCTGCTCTGCAGCCTCTCTGCTCATGGCCAGAGCCAGTTGCAGCTGGAGCTCTTCCTCGCCGCTGGTCTGAGGTCTGGCCTGCTCCAGTTCTGAACCCGCCGCGTTGGGAGACGTGGCTAAAACAGACACATCCAGAACGCATTTTAACATCACCGCCACATGGGACTCCATCACATACTGTATGTGCTATAACTGTACTGAAAACTGACTGTGGAAACTCTATGTCCAGCCTTCAGTGAGCCTGTAAGGGACGACAGCTCCATTCAGCTTATTGGATTAGATCAGGCCATGTGGTATCCCAAAAAACACACAGACACTGCACGTGGCAACACACACCCCAACACACACACACACACACACACAGAGAGAGAGAGCGACTACCAGGCCAAGAGAAAGAAGTTACAATGCCAAAAGGTGAGGTTCAGTAAAGGTAGCCTGGAGTGTATTCTTTAGTTCAAAGTGTGACCATGTGTCTTTGAGTTTGGAAACAGTCACTTTGCTGTTTCCGTGGGAACCATGGCGTGGGAGGTGATGGCAAGACACAGTGACATCACCAATCGCAATTCTTGACTTTTCTCTCTATATAATGTCACCATTTCAGTTTCATCATTTCTCCAGTTTAGAGCAGTTTTGTTCGTGTGTGAATGCTGTGGGTGTTTGTACACCGAACCTGTGCTTTCTTGGGCTTATTTTAAGATTTTCTATGCAATTCTTTACATACAAAGCTGTTTTATCCATTCATAACAGTGTGTGTTGAACAAAATGTGGTGTGCAAATTAAATCTTAACGTTCTGATGGGATTTTTGGCCAGATGATTCCTCTCAGACTTAAATGTCGTTCTTGTTCTCCTACTTAAATAATAAACAGCATCTCTCTCTCCTTCTGCCTGCCTAATCTTTTTCTCTCCGTCTCTGCTGCTCCAAACAACAAAGACCATGTCATGACATGCCCTGCTGCTGATGTGGACACTCCCAAAACACATACTCACTCAATACTCATCACACCATGATGATCTTTTACGTGATGTTACATCATTTTGATAGCTACTCTGAATGCAAACGGTTATAGAAAGATACTTGAAAGGCGTTAGTTCGGAGACAAAACAACAACACTGACACAGATATGATCTGGGGAAACACTGATGGTTAGTTTCACTACTTCACACAATTAACATTGAAACTTCACGCTCTGACAAACATCCTCCTGCCCTATCAAGACGCCTGCACATCAGCAGTTTTCTATAAACATTACAGAGTAAATTTGTCACATCAAATGTTTCCATGATGAGGAAATGGTAAAAATAATTTATTTTGAAAAAAGGAATGCTCTGACGTTTCCTTTCACAGTTAAAAGGCTTGGCCTTCCTTGAAAGGCTTGCCAACTTAATAATAATTTGGGTACATGCCCGTAAAATAACAACATATTAAGCCTATTATGTGTTGATAGCAGTGTTACAGCCTAATTTCTGCATGACTCATAATAATGACCAATAATGACACCATACATATTCTTAATAATTAATTCACTGCTTCTGTCTTGCTACTCCAGCCTCAGATCTGAGTCCTCATCTCCTCTCCTCCCTCACTTGTTCCTCAAACCCATTTCTCCCAAGCTCTGTCTCCAGGCTGTGTGTCTCAGGGGAAAGTGACCAGAAGTACCGGAGGGTAAAGGTGTGTTTGGTTAGCTGGTGGGACTTGAGTCATGGCCTCGACATCAGCAGCTACATGTCTGCCTTAAATAGACAGTGAGCACAGTGGAACTAAAGCCTACACAGAGGCAATGTAACCCTGAAAAGAAAAATATGCTGGAATGATATGGTAATGTGTGAATTTGTGGACGACATCCAACAATCCAAAAAAAGAGACGGAAGCCTCGATCTTTAGCAAGGCACAAAATGTGTACCATTCAGCAGCAGAAGGTAAATTTATGCACTGATGCTCAGACAAAGCAGAGCTGGATGATATGGCCACCAACCTGCCTGGGTGGATTGTTGGATGCTGCATGCGCGCCTCAGGGAAACCACGCACGGAAGCACAAGGGAAAGAGCGATAGGCAAGGCTGTGAGCCAGAGCGGCCAGAGGCTGACGGGGGCACCGAACAATACAGACCTCCAGCGCACGCCCTGAGGACAACCCCGCAAAGAAACCCCTCAGCTCCAGAGAAAGACTTTTTGCACCCACCAAGCCGGCGGCAACCGGCCCTGACCAGAAGGCAACTGGTAAAAAATAACTATCGAAAATAAATATCATAGATTTATCTTCATTGTGAAAGATTTTATCGTGGACATTTTCAAGATCGTTTTATCGGCCAGCCCTAAGACAAAGTGATGTCTTTCTGATACAGTCACCAATATCTTCCATTTCCATTTCTTCTATCAAAAGAGATATTTTCGTTGAGCTCTCTTTAAATCTCTCCAAAATCAACTGCAAAGCAAAAGAGGGATTAAACAACAGATTTTTAACCACTAAGCCTAAAGAGAGACTACACTACCAACACAATAAACACACAGTACAACACTTGATAGTAGCGAGTCAGAAAGACAAATAAGCACAACTCAAAGCCAACGAAAACACACCAGTTTCTTGCCCACTGCTGTGGGAATGGACCATATATGGATAATCACAATTTCTTGGCATTCCTCACAGACACAGATCTGCCTGCTGGCAGAAACATGCATTTAAAAAGGGTCATTCTTCTACTGTTTGCCACGACCGTTTGTGTCCAGTTGTTTCTTATCTTGTCATCTTAATTTTCTGTGGTGCTACGTTTAATGACTACGCAAATAACAAAACTGAAATTAAACTTGATCACAAACTTGATTTTCAAAACCCTTCAAACAAAGCTAAGACTCAATTCTCTGAACATCGAAAGTGAAATGGGCTGATGAGCACTAGTGTCAGCTGTAGTAGATTTATGTGGTGATAATGGTGCAGGGGATTTTTATCCCAGGGTGTCGACCACTAACTACCACAACATCTGCAGACACCCAGTCTCTTGTCTCTCTACGTAGAGAATTAAGTGGCTGTTTGAAAGCTGGTGAGTGAGGCAGCCCCTTAAATGCGCTTTCTAGATTATTCCTTCAAGACATTGTACATTTTTCCCCCAACCTTTGTGGGAAGCGTGAGAGGCAGGGGAGCACCCGTCAGGAGGATGAGAGACAACCAAAGACGATGAATGACAATACAACTAGAGAAATCTCCTGTATTTACACTTTGGTGTTCAACAGAGAAAATATTTGGAGATAACCTGGAGCCTTGACTCAGATTAGACCACACATGCACACACACAAAACC